>SCLH01000126.1:46912-89255 GCA_004367855.1 Oikopleura vanhoeffeni
ATATCGCCGAATGTGCCAATATCGCCGAATTTTTTTGCCAAAAAACTTTCGGCGATATTTGGCCGTATAGTCTATACAATTTAGACTAGAAATGACTTCTTATTAATAACCTCTGCGTTAAATTATAGGCTATAAGTTATAGCCTATTAGTAATAGGCTATTACTATTGTCCAAAAATTCTTTTAGAAGGTTTGAATAAGTTAATTTGTTCAAATTGTATTTGCAATTTTCTTTTTATTTCAGAAAATCGCTTTTAGTCAAAGGGTGGGGTGAGCTAATGTACTTTGTTTAATGCCACTCCGCTCTCCCTTCATCAAAAACCGTAGTAGGTATCGAGAGAACTGTAAAAAAAAAGTTTCGTTCCTCTATCGCCGGTAATATGGCGTTTGTAGACGTAAAAGTGATTTTTCTCCAAGAGATGGTGTCGGTTGAGAAAATAAATATTGCCAAAAGATTATTTTGCAAAGTTATTAATAAAAAATTAAAAACAAGCTTCCTAAAGAAAAAGCTACAGCTGTAGCTAAAAGTAATATCGTGATTTAATTTTGAATAAAAACTTTTGAATTTTCCTTTTTGTTTCAAGTTTGATCTACAAAAGTACTGGCGCATCGAAAACTTAATTTTATTGGTGTTATATGTCTATATTGATATGAATGATTTGATTTGAACATTTTGAAGATTTAAGTTGATGTTTGATAATGTGCCGATTATGATTTTTAAAGCCGAATGTATTTTAAACTTACACAGGAAACGTTCTTGTTCTTTCAGGGGGTGTGACGCAAATTAGATATTTGTTGAATGGCTCTCCTGAACAAACTGAGAATGGCGAAAAGGGTTCATTTTGCGAATTGATTTCGAGAAACGAGGTCAGTGTCATTCAAAGGAAACCCAAAAAAATTTTGTCCGATCGCACAAGATGGCTCTAGCAGGCCTAGAAAAGTGCCAAAATCAATTCTTAAAAAGTTATGTTTGCTTCGTCTATTAACCGATTTTCATGATTTTTTTTCAATAATTCTTTTATTTTATTATCTAAAGACTCTCAAGGGCGGAATTTGAAATGTTCAGCTAAAATCGAAATAGTGATTTTGTTTCTTGGTCATTTTCCAAAAAAAAGTGCTTTTATTTTTCGAAATTAGGCTCAGAAGAAAGCCAGTGAAACACGACGAGAAGTTGGCTGTACGTAAGACGATATATTTGATTGAAGCACTTTTTTATTCGGAAATTTTTTCGAAAATGACACCAAAAAAATCATATTTCGAGTTTTTAGCTGGAAATTTCAATTCGCCTTGACGAGTCTTTATGATATGAAAATAAAAGATTATTGAAGAAAAATGATGAAAATCGGTTAATAGATGAAGCAAACATAACTTTTTAAGAATTGATTTTGGCACTTTTCTAGTGCCTGTAAGATCATTTTGTGCGATCGAAATTTTTTTTTGGGTTTTCTCAGATCGGAGGCTAATGACTGTGATCTAGTGTTTGTCTCTATCGAGTACGTGATCAAGTGACAAGAGTAGGATAATGATTTCCTTCGTCAGTATGTCCGAGGAGAGCCGGGATTAAAAGCTATCTAGAGTTTGCTTCAGCATCCCCCTTAGACGGTGTTTATAATTATTAAGTAATCGGCTTAATTTAATAAATGTCGATTCTGAGAAAATGAAACTTTTTGTAATCTGAGACCTTCTCAAAATTTATAATAACGAAAATCTGTAAATTGACCCCATTAGTTAGTTATCTTTTTTGTAATTTCACACCATCAAGGAAACCAATTACAGTTTTGCATATTTTAACTCGTCAGTGGCTTTTTTCATAATGAAATCTTGGACTCACCTAGAAAAATGAAAATTTCTGTTTCGTAAACTTGATACAATTTAATAATATTGGGATGTCTTAAGTTTTTCAGTATTGATATTTCTCTGTAAATCTTAGTAAGATCAGCTTCTGTACGCTTTGTTTTATCTATTACTTTTATGGCCACTTGAATTGTTGGCAATAATTTGTGTCGAGCTCGCCACACATGAGCAAAATTCCCTCGACCGATTTGAGAATCCAGTACATATCTAAAAAAATATTTTGCAATTTTTCGAACAAAAAATTAAACTTGTCTAGAGGAAATTTTCGTTTTTTATCAGACAAAGTATTTTAATCAATGAAATAATTTCGAAAAAAATCTGGTACGTCACTCATGAAATGTTATATCAATTACAATCTCCAAGTCTATAAACAAAATGTACCCCTTTACAAAAATGGAGAAAAAAGTTTTTTTTAGGATTCAGGGATCGTAATCGATATAATGACAAAATACCAGACAAATTAATTTGTATAATAATTTTACTTAAATTTATATCTATTTAACTCACAGTGTTCGCTGAAGCTCATTTTGAATACAATTTTTATCCATGAAGGTTTGTGCAGATTGTAGTTTTTCTAATTGGAAAGTTGACTTCACATGACCTTTGTCCTTTCAGTCATCAACAGACCGACTTTGAAGCAGTCGAGCATTTACTCTCTTTCTATACAATCTGAAAAGGAATAATTTTAAAATAAATCACCTCAGAAATTTTCAAGTTAATATTAAGTAATCTAAAATTTTTGGACGTAAATTTATAAGTCGAACGTTCTTGGTGATATTACATATAAGGTGAAAGATAATTTCATTGCGATCTCGAAAATGTGAAACATATTTGTTAGGTGCATTATGACCCCGTTATGGCCAAAAAAGTTTTTTTTGTTAAAGTGCGTTAACAAGCGAGAGCAGTTGGTATAACAAGTATTATCGATTTTTGTCAAATAACCTTGAAATTTTTGGGCCATATTTTGTAATATGAGTCATATTATATGACACCTTTGGTCTAATTTTATCACTATTTCAAATATGTACGAATTATCTCTTTATTAATAAATTTTGGCGAAATATTTCTTGCTTAAATATGCATGGGCAAATATAGCCCTGGTTTCATTTTGAAATTGGGATGGGATTACCTGATATGTTTTATGTATACATTATGTATAGGAGCAAAAAATTTTTTTCGTTTGATAGAAAAATAGGCTTTTACAGACTTTTTTAATTAGTGTTCAAAATATGATATAAAAACGAGTTGTACGCTAAGGTATGAAATGCTGAAACAAATTTTAACTCCGCTTTTGAAAATGAGTTCAAACAAAGCGTCTGCTAAAAAATAAAATTCGAAAAAAATGGAAAGAGCGCTTACTGTTTTTTATTGGTGTTAGAAAAATGGCGCCAGAGTGCAAAAGGGAGAGACCGATTTGCATTAATATGGTGAATTTCATCATAAAAAATTTGACAGTACCTGAGCACATTAGTCTTTCCGTGCCTACTTTTCGGGTCAATATTTTTTCTCTGATTGCTTTGTTTAAAAAGTCACTTTTTGATGTGGAACTATATTCAGCTTTTGCTTCAGTGAGATTTCTTCACTTATCTAACTTGTATATCACGTAAGTATGTATAGAAATGAATTAAATATATGCGTAAATACTTTAGTTCTTACGCATATAGTTAATTTATTTCTATACGAATATGCCTAAATTATGATAATTACCGATCTAGGCTTCAAAAACATTATTGGAGACAGTGAATGACGCACAATATCGACTTAACTCGATCAACATACGTAAATAAAAGGCATAATCTCTGGACTGTTCGCAAACATAAAAATTTGCCCATAAAGCTACTCTTCAATGAAGTTTAGACAAGTGCATTTAACTTTTAATTCCTAAAATTCTTTTTTAAACTATAGAGATTTCTGAGGCTTGATTGCTGATCTATTTTTTAGCAACGTTTTCGCAAAAACTTTTCTGTTTCACAGTGAGAATGGCTGATAAGCCGAAATGCCAAATAAAATAATATCTATGATAGAATAAAAATATATATTTTATGTCTCAAAACCGAACAAAAATATTTTTTTTTTAATATTTTGATAGGTATTTTTCATTATTTCTATAACAGATACTATTTTATGGAAATAGTTCAACTTCCAGTTGGTTTAAAAAAAATCTTATTTCGTGAAGTAAAATATTATTCAAAACCCCATATTTATAAATACGCCGTTTTTTCACTAACACCAAATATATAAATTCTTTGAATGGTGTTTGGAACCGCAATAATCTGTGGTTAAGCAGACCGAACTGGCATACCGGAAAGTACCGGTTAAAACAAATAATGAGAATGTGAACCCAGCATGGTTTTAAATTACACTATGACTCATTTAGAGTCATGTTACATAGCAAACGAAAGAACAATTAATTGCCATGCCAAATCTGGAAAAATAATTTCCAAATATGTAATAATACCCAAAAATCCCAAAAAAAAATAATTGCTGGTTTCTCAAGGACGTTAAGGTTATAAAAACTGATTATTGCAAAAAAGAGCAGAAAAGTTTTAGAAATATGTGATTTGGTGAAGTAAAAATGGTACCTTAAAAAATATTTAAGAAACGCATAGGGAACTCACTTGAAGCAAGGACCAAAATTTGAAAAAAATTGTCGGTTCAAATGAGTTGCTTCAGGTGAGTTCCTGTTGTAAATAATTTTTCTCATTTCTCTCGAAGTTTTCTATTTTTTTAACTATATTTTTAATTCACCATTTTAAATTACTGAATCTAAAAAATAAATTACTGAGTGTGAATCCAATTAATCACGATTTGGGCCGATCAATATTTCCAGCATATTTACAATTTTGAACAAATATCACATCTCTTTTAATAACTAATCACAAAATAAGTATTTAACCGTAGTTCGGTTCATATCGAATGAATTTCGATTATCATGACGGCTCTCTCCCCAAAATGCTCAAAAATCGATATAATGTTTCCATAACCATCGTCCATGTATATTGACTGTTATCTAACTGTTTTTAAAGTTTATTTATAACAATTAAATAATTTGTTTTTGAAATTAAAAATAAATTTAATTTTTGCTTAATTTCGATAATAATGAACTATTATCCGTACGATTTTTTTTGAAAGTTGATGAAGCAACCTCGGACTCACGGTTGAAAATGACGCAGAAAAAATATATTTTATTTTTTGTATTTCGCAGCAATAACTGATATAACTAGCTAACTTGACACGTTTGATTTACTATGTTGGTGAATACAAAGACTTTTAACTGCGAGAATTAATACTTAAAAAATTTATACTTTTTTGAATAAATCAGATAATTTCTCTGTTTATTGGTTGAATTTATGAAGTATTTCCCGATAAAAGCCTCTTCTAATATTTTTGAAAATCAGCAGTTAAATTCATTGATTTTTCAAAAAAAAATACGTGAGTATGTGAAGTACACTACCCGCACCCTTATTCGTTCACTAGCTCGGCCATAAATCGTACGGATAAGCGTGCGAGTAGTGTAATTCACATACTCTCGACCACATACTAACATTTTCTAATAGACATGAAACATCTCTTATGGACACAATTTTCTTCAAAAAACTTTTACTTCATCATTATGGCGGGGTTTTTTTGCCAGTACAACGAAAATGGTGGCAGTAATCGCGTCGATTGATATCGGGACAGAAAATAAATTGACCTTTGTTTTTGATAATTTCAAAAGACAAAGTTTTACAAAATAATTTGATGTTTTTTTGCAGAGAAAAAAAAAACTGAGTTGACTAAATTCTATCGTCTCAACTCATTAACTCGTCTCAATTCAGTGACTCTGGGATACAACTGTGTTTTGGTTTAGAGATAGATTAATTGCATTCTAATAGTAATGATTTTTAACTATTAAACTGCAATTAATATATCTCGAAACATAATAACAAGTGTATCTCAGAGTAAATGAATCGAGACGAGTCAATGAGTTGAGACGATAGAATTTAATCAACTCTTTATAAATTATAAACTAAATTTTTAATATACTTTCGATTTCATTGAAATAATCAGATATTTATAAAAACTTTTTATTATTTAAAACTGATGAAAACAATTTAAAGCGTTTTTATATTTCAATTATAAAATTGCATTTTTTAACGTTTCGATTTTTTATTAAATCAGCTTCAGAATGAAAATTAAAGTTATTAGTCGAAGTTTTTTGTTCCAACTTTCTTCGACTAAAAACTTTATCTCTCATTCTAAAGATAATTTGATAAAAAATCGAAACGTTAAAAAATGCAATTTTACAATTGAAATTTGAAAAAAGTACATGTATGTCTCAACACCAGAGTGGATTTAAACGGTCAGGTTTGTAGAATGGGTTTGGGTCAAAAAGTCCTGTTAGCGTGCGTTTAATCGGGCAGTTTGACCATTCAAATTATCCGTTAAAACATAAAGAACACTTTGCATCCCAAAACTGCCCTTTTAATGCACGCTAACAGGACTTTTTGACCCAAACCCATTCTACAAACCTCCCCGTTTAAATACACTGTATTAAAATATAATACACGTTTAACATTCGATCCGATTAATACCACCTTTTTAGTTGCCTTGAAAAACGCCGACTGATACACGTATAAATTGCATTATAAGATCTTGTCAAAAATCGATATTTTCTGGACTAGAAATTGGACACATATTTTTATATACACTTTAATGGTGTCAGACTTAACGTCTTCGTCGCGCTTGAAATAATATATTATTTTTTATGATCATGTTGAGTACCATGTCATTTGTTTTAGAGTTCCAATAAATTTATGAAAATAAAATAATATATGTGTGAATTAATGTCCCACGGAAAAGTAATTTGTATTGAATAATTTTTCCCAAATTTTGTTCATGTAAATTTTTTGGCGTCATTTTTTCCTTTTCTTTGCTCTCAGCGTAACAAATATTTCTCAAAAATGAATTTATTTGAATCTTAAGAATTTTTTTTAAAATGCCATAAATGTTTTCTGGAGCAACTTTTGAGTTAAATGTTTCAAAGAGTTTTTAAAACAACCCCCCTGCTGGAGACTAAACTGTAAGAGATATCGGGAAACGTTTTTTAATATCCGATAACCAAGAACATTTTAACTGTCACTTTTTATTCGATTTCTGACCCTAACCGGTTGACCGGGAATCAGCGAAAAATACCGGTCATTTTTCAACAGAAGAAAAAAAATCTGCGAACGTTCAAGTAATTTTTTTAAATAGTTTGAAACCTTCGCAGAAAAGGGGGTTTACATCAAAGAACTACTTTTAGATTAATTCTTAAAACTGCTTGCATGTACATGAAAAGTGACTAAAATTTTTTTTCATATAGCGCTCGAATAGAGATGACACCCTGTTAAGAAAATGATGCGATTAATAATTTTGCAGGCGTTTTGAGGTAAAAACAGATATTTCTTCTCTTATTTATTTGTCTGCAATTTGGTCTTTGCGAACTTGAATTGAAACAGAACTAGAATATTAGAACGGGAAGTTTAATAATTTAATTTGTAGTAACCTAAATGAACTGATCTTAATTATAATCATAAACTAGGATTTATAATAGAAAGGTAGGTCTTGTCTTTTAACTACACCTCCTAAAGTGTACGTATATCTTACATAAACGGCGAACTCTTNAGATTTGCGCCTTCTGGTATTTTAGACACCAGTAGCTAGAGAGCATTGGGTAGTTCCGTCCTGGGACCAAAAATTCTTTGATGAATTTTTTAATAAAAAATTCCTCGAAAAAAATTTTAAAATTTATTTGTTTGTCGGTGAATTTTTGCAAAGCTTCTATTGTTTTTCTTTGACTTTAAATATAAAATCTGCAATTTTGAACGATTCATTTACAAGAATGAAAACACAAAAATTAGTTTACTGAAGTTGTTACTTTAGGCCAAATAAATTTCTCCAGGCGGGTAAACAGAGATATTACGTCTGGGAAAATTATTTGGCCTTAAAAAAACTCGGCTTATTTTCAGAATAGTTTTTTATTTATTTTCTTATATTGAAGATAATTAATAAAAGTTTAAAATTGTCAATTAAAACAAATATCTCATAATCAAAAACGCCTAAAAACCGTCAATGAAAGATTTTTATTTTGACATATTTTCTAGAATTAAAATTGGCATTTGATAAACGGGTAAATTCAGCTCAGACTAAAAGAAGTTTAATGCAGTGGGTCAGCTGTTAATCACCTCCTGGACTTCTCCATAAACGGATGACGGGTTAAAGGTGATACCTTTTAAATAAAAACCGTTGACGTTTTTTTAGGAAAATTAGACGATTACTTGGAATTTTTTCCAGAGACTTTTAAAACATAAATGATCGGAAAATTAGCAATTTTTTCTTCCTATCAGAGAAAAAATAAATCCCGGTCCAGGGCTTAGAAGCTAGAATGGCAAAGAAATTTCTCGGTTTTCAACAAGTCAACTTTGCGAAAAGGACACCTCATAGTTAGGTTCTTTTAGGGTGAAGTAGGAACTACAAAATGTTTTACTACAAAACATTCCGTGAATTATTTTCTAATTGTAGCCCCTAATAAATATTTCAGTAATAATTTTTTTTTTGAAAAATTGTCCACAATTGCTTAAAAATATAAAAAAAAAACTTTTGAAATTTCCTCGAAAAAATAGATAATTTCCAAGGTTTTTTTTTGTGTTTAATTGCATTTATTAAATGACTAGTTGTGTGCAGCAAGAAAGTTGGTGCCCAAAGTTAATGAGAGACAATTTAAAAAATTTATTTTTATTTTTATTTTTAAGCAATTGCTGAAAAATTGTTTGTGTTAAAAGTGATATTTTTAACGGGCTACAATTTATAATAAGTCAAGGTATATTTAGCAAAAAAGTTTTGAAGTTCATACCTTATTTTGAGGTAAATTTTTCTAATTTACTACCTAGAAGATACCCTACTGTAAGCAAAATTACATTTCGATCCCAAGTCAGTCCTACTCCAGAGCAACATGTCAGATAAAAAAGACATACACGGTCATTCCAATATATATTGCACGTGAAAAATACAGAAGGTTTAAAAGAAAAAAAACGATCTACAGAAGGTTCCTAGCTGTACATGAAAAGGTTCTTGGTCGGCAGAAAGTTCACGAGGATAATTTTCTCACTCCAAAGTTTTCTAATAAATATATTTTTTGAGAGTTGATTACGGTGGTTTAGATTGCTCGAAGTAGGAAATATATCCAAGGATTGAATATTTTAAAAATGTCAATTCCAATGAAACTTTTGACCCCCACCGCCGCCACCTTGGCGAAAGTGGAAATTTTGGAATGGGTTGTGACCACCTTGATTTCGTTCTGCTTGAGCCTCTGCGTCCAAGGGATCTTCACCTTGATCGAATTGCCTACGCATTTTGTCATCAGATAAAACTTCATAAGCAGATGCAACATCCATAAATTTAGCTTCCGCTGCTTTTTGTTCTTCTTCCGTCTAAATAGTTTGTTAATGAAAATTGAAAAAAAATAATTCGATGTTAAATAATAGTTTTTAAATGAAATCAGACACTATTTTAAGGGTCATATTTTATTCTATATTATTTTTTTGATTTGCGCTTTGGACCACTTTTTACAAAGCTTAAAACAGAGTTTTGGATGAGTTGGAATCGGCACATATTTTTGTTCATTTTATTACTCGAGTAATTATATTGAAATATATTATTTAAATTGATATATATTGAGTAATACCTGGTACAATGATCCAAAATATGTACCGATTCCAACGCATCCAAAACTCTGTTTCGCGCTTTATAAAAATGGTCCAAAGGATAAATTTAAAATATAATATTTTGGACACTACACTTTCATAAAAAGGCCCGAAAATTTGTTGATATAATGTTGCTCCGTATTTTTAGAATGGCATTTTATCTAAGGTAGTTTTTTTTTAAAGGAGGTCACCTTCTCATGACTATCACGGGAAAACCATAGCTGATATCGAGAAATGGTTTTTTTGCATTCAACTGCCAACTAAAAAAGCTCAATGTAGAAATCTTATGAAGTTGATTTGACATCCGGTTCACCGGAATATAAACCGGAAAGTAATTTTTTGGTAGGTTCGAATCTCGGTGGGCCCAGAAATTTTTTTTTCTTAAATCAGCCGGAAGTTGAATTTCTATGCTTTTTCGTGCTTATATCACGATTATCTACACTTAACTGCTTGAACTATAATTTTGATGAATTCCCGGAAGAAAAAAACGAGATTCGATTTTTTTCTCAAAATTTATACTGAAAATGCCTATAATAGATCTCCGGTTACCGGTGAACCGTTGTCCGATTAAAAAAGGAAAAATTTTCTCCATTGAGCTTTTTTAGTTGGCAGTTGAATGCAAAACAAATTTCTCGATATCTTCTATGGTTCTCCCGTAATCGTCATAGCCAGGGTGGCCTCCTTTAAAAAAAAACTACCTTTAGGTGAGATCACTTAAGTGAGATCAGAACTGTCACATACGATCCTTTTTGACCATTTTTCTTTTTAGAGCTGATTTTCGAAATTTGACCGGTTTTTAACCGGAAAACGACGGTTTCTCGATACCTGCTCTAACGTACAAACGTTTGGTTAATCGGTAAAGTAAATCGAAAAAAGGCTATGTGCGGTCATATGATATAGGCTAGGTATATTACCCCTACATGCCATATCATAGTATGATATAGCATGAAGGGGGAGAACTGGAACCCAAGTTTCAGAAAAATCGTATGTGACGATTCCAAGCTCGAATTTTCCCGATCGAATATGCGCAGATGTATCGGTGCTATAGCAAGAGATCGGCAAAAGTGTTAATTCGACCCGATTCGGTTAAAATTTAAAAATCGATCATTGATGGAAGTATCTTAATTTTAAGTAAGCTAGCTTTTTTAAGCTTTCAAAGCTACCTTAATTTATGAAACATTGAATGTATATCATATACAGTATATCATACAGTATATCATATACAGTATATGTTTCAAATATAAAATTATTCTTCTTAAATTAAGTCTTACCGGCATTTCTTGAAAATCTCTGAAAACAGCGTCAGGATGATGAGTGGCCGCAAGTTTTCTGTAAGCTTTCTTGATAGTCTTTTTATCCGCATTTCTAGCTACTCCCAAAATTTTGTAATAATCTCTCTTTTGAGACTGTTTTAACCGTTTATTAGCACTCTGGATAAGCTCCTCAATATTTGCGAAGTTTGGATCAATTTCTTTTGCTTTTTGAAGGTCATCTACCGCTTCTTGGAAATTACCAATCAATGTATGCAACTCACTTCGACGAACATATGATCGGGTATGTTTTTCATCTAACTCGATGGCCCTAAAAATTGTAATCGAATTAAATTATTATTTAAAATTACAAAATTTTAAAACAAAGACCTTTATTATTTGGCGACAAGAAAACAAATTTTACAAAAAAATGATGATTTTTTTAAGATGGGTCAAATCAAAAAGATAGTTCGGTACTGGTAAATACGATCTTTCTGAAAATTTTGGCCATAATATAACTTTTAAAGCTTCGTGTCACTGCAGAGCCGTTTTTCCGATTTCTAATTTTTAACTGGTAATTTTCGATGTTTTAAGGTTATCAAACGATTTGAAACGGAAAAACTTAAATTAAAAAAATTTCAGTTTGTATGTTTCAAAGTTCATAAAAATTTCGATGCGAAAGTTAAACGATATTTGTGGTTTTTAAAGGTTTTTCAATTTATTTAATGTTTGAAATTTTTCTCAAATTTTTGGTTTTGTGAATGGTCTTTTTGGGAATTTAATGTCATATTTTTTCCGCTTTTTATGCAAAGAAAACTAAAAAAAGATACCGCCGCTATAAGTTTGTGCCAAGAACATAGGGAAATTTTGAGTTGAGTTAAAAATGGAGAAGGTATCTTTAGCATGGAATTTGTTTTTATAATTTTAAAAATGCAAAAAATAGGTAAAAATACAAAATTTCTGCCTTTTCTTCAATTTGATAAAAAATTCTTCGATGCTAAAGATACCACCGCCGAAAAAAACTTACGTATCACATGTAGCAATTTTCGCATGTTGCTTTGTCTCAGCCATTCCTCGGCACCGTAACTGAGCAATTTCAGCTTCGACATTTGCGATATTATCTTTATTTGCAGTTTCTGCTGATTCCAACGATTCAAAACCCTTTTTCCAGTTTTTGGATTGTGCTGCGTCATTTGCCGCTTGTAAATGTTTATTCAATTTTTTAACCTTTTTATAATGTTCTGTACACGATTTGTGATCTTGGTCTAATCGAAGACATTCTCGAACAGATTCTAAACTCGACTCGATTTGACCTTGAGTGTAGTGAAGTTGAGAGATTTTGTACCAGTTTTTCGTATTATCTGGAATTAATCTAGTTGTTGGCCTATTATTTGGTTAAAATTTTTATAAGGCAGTGATTTTTTTACGCTGGTAATAATTTGAAACAACGGTTCCGACAAAACACAACATGCTTCAAGGCCAACTTTTTTGCAATATTTTTTTTGTAATTTTAAACCCCTAATATTTTTTTTGAAGAAAACAAAAAATTCTTATTTGACCATTTTACAGGGGAAAACATTTTTTCGTCAAAATGAATCATTTATTATAAAAATAAAGTTTTGGTCAGAAAATAGTCTTTTCGAAATTCATATGAAAGTCTCACAACTAAATTAAACTGAAACGTAGTTCGATTTTCTTATGATTGTCTAGACTTTAATAATTTTATTGCCAAACATTTTTTTCAGAAGTCCTATGAATATAAAGATAAATTAACTGTAATTCAACACCTTGAGAGTATCAAATTACAAAAAAATCGGCAAAAAGTTGTATCAGATGTCATAAAATTAGCTTTGAAGGATTTGCGGTGTTCTCACTTATTTTTAAAATTTTTACCGGTATAACCGGACATCTGATGAAAAATGACAGAATGTTTGTCTGGGCCAGTTAAAAATAGTGTATTATTAATAGAAAACTTTTTGATTATTTTTTTAATTCTCAACCAGTTCCTTAAATCTAAGATAGCGTCATCATACATGCCGCGGTGTTCGTAACATAACGCTCTGGCTTCAAGAAATTCAACAGACCAAGGACTTTTGAGAAGGAGAGCTGTTAAATGCTCGGTTGCTGTAGAAATTGCGTTTTCGGTGTACATTGCGGTGTGATAAGATTTTTCATGTTCTTTTAATTCCTGAAATATTGGCGATATTATATCGATTTTAAATTTATATTTCGTTTTGTGTAATTTTAAAATGAAATTTTTGCATAAATTTTGGTAGAAAAGTTTTTGGATTTTTATTGTTTTTATTAACCTGAATCTCGTTTCGTTTTGCTGCATTTTCTTTGAAATCGATTTCTGCCAATCCATATCTACCTTGTTTAATATAAATATTTCCTCGTTGATCTTTAGCTTGAGAAAAATCGGGACGAATTTCAAGGACAGATGTCAAGTCTGGAATCGCATGCTTAGTTTTACCTAAGGCCATGTACACCGTAGCTCGACGATAAAGAGCTTGATAATTACTAGAAAACATTTTTATTATGGAAATTTTTTTAACGAAATTTAACTTTTTTCGTAAATATTATTTTTGAAAATTTGAATTTTTTTCTAAAATGATCGAAATTAAATAATTTTTTTTTAAATGACAAAAATAACTTGGTTAACTGGGCGTTTAATCACAGCATAGAAGCTTGAATGCCCAGTTAGCCTTCCCGTGATTTTCTTTGTTTTTGGTTTTATATGGAATTTGAAAATTTGAATTTTCCCCGAAAATGATGGTAATTAAATTATTTTTTGCATTTTTTTTAAATGACAAAAATAACTTGGTTTACTGGGCGTTTAATCACAGCATAGAAGCTTGAATGCCCAGTTAGCCTTCCCGTGATTTTCTGAAAAAAATAATTTCGATCGAAAAATCAAATTTACAACGATAATTTTTTCAGTGATTTAAAAACGCTATTTTTGAGACCATGAAATATTTAATTCAGAAAAAACGTGACTTACTTGGCATCTTTGGTTAAAACCGCAGAATATGCATCTAAAGCTTCTGGCAGTCTATTTTGCGCAAGTAAAGCATTTGCCTCTTCGATTGTTTTTGCGATAACGAATTCAATAAACAATATAAATATCAGGAATGCTACCCCGAAATCCATTCTAGAAATAAAAAAAATTAATCATTTAAATTTTATGAAGCATTATTGCAAAGAAAAAGTATAAAAGGGCAGGGTTTCTAAACGGGAAAATATTTTTTAAAACAAAAAAATATTTTCTCGGATAAAGGTAGGTAGTAAAGTGCTTATTTGTGAAATCTCTTTTAGCAATAAAATTAAAAAATTGACATGCAGGCATTTTCACCCGGTAACGAATGGCTTTTTAAGAGTTTTTGCCTAGAAGACAGAGAACTCTTATTTACAATATTGCATAATGAAACACTTACATTTTACAAAAATACTGACAGTCAAATGATTCTTGAGCAGAATACTCAAAATACAGAATGTGCTTTATTATTTCGTGAATTTTTTTAAAACTATTCCTTGGAGGCGGGGGTATCTTTCACTTACCAAATTTTTTTAAATATGCTACGCTAATTTGACTGATTTAAATTGTTTTCAAGATGCTACATTATTTAATTTTGAATAGATTCTTTTGTATTAAATTGCATAAAAACCGCCATTTTTTAAACAAAAAATGGTATGCAAAAAATACCGCCACCATATATTGCATAAAATTTCAATTTTTTCCTAAATATAATATTTTAAGTATTTAACTTAAAATTTTTGATGATATACATTAAAATGTTCCTGATCTATGAATAAAATATTCCACGAATATATAAAACACTCCGTGAATATGAAACAGGAAGTAAAAGTGGTTCCGATTAAAAAGATAAATTAGTATTCACAAGTTTTTAATATTTTTGCGGTCAAAAATAAATTTTCATAAAATATCTTTTAAAGGAAATCCAATTGGATAAGGGCCATTATATGGGCGGTTATAAAAAAATCTCCTGAAAATGGTCATTACATTTTCGCATGCTGAAAGCACCAATTTGGTCTATGCAAGCACCAAAGTTTACAGTTTTGACCAAGAAAGAAATCTTTTTATCGTTATGATAATTTGCAAAGTACAGTAAAGTTGGTATTAGGGCGTATTTTCACGAATTAAATTTTTAAAAGTACTGTAGTATGTGCCTATAAGGACAAACAAATTACAAGTGAAATTTTCTCACAACTTGGTCTAAAAAGGGAATTTTCAGAGACCAAATTCAAATACTAAAATGATTGTTTATGGTTTCTAAAACACGAAATGCCTTAAAGAAAGGGAGCGAATCGAAATTTAACTGGTGAAGTTATCAAAAAGCATAAACAAAAACGCCCGTTTGTACTATAATTTATATGCCATAAAGAAAAGTTCTTATATAAACAAACGACATAACTTAAAATTTTTTCGCAAACGACAAATAGTGTGTCCTATTATACCAACCTTGCTGTAGTTATAAGATTTAATCAACTAGGTATCTATTGGATCCGGATTGTCATAAATTATTCGGATTTTTTGTTAATTTGCGTAGGTATCTGTGCAACTTGATTAACGATGAGCACTAAAAGATGAAAAATATTTAGAGTTGACCTTCTGGAACATCTTGCGGGGCATTAGCAGCTCTATTTTCAGCTTCTTTCTTTCTAAGCTGTTCATATTTAGCCATCATTTCAGTGCGTTGAGCTTCGACTTGTAATCTACAAAATTTTAACGATTATTATTGGAAATTTAAATATTTGATGCCATTTGAGAGAAAATGAAGAAATACAGTGGGACCACAAATTTATTTGTTGCCACCCACTTTATATTTGCATGTTCTTAAAAAATAATATTATTAGACACGGGGAATCATTTGACAGGTCAGATATCCGGTTTACCAGAAAAACACGTTAAATCTTAAATTGCCGTTTTCTCGGTCACTGGATATGAGTATGATTTTTGAACAATGTAATATGACCCAATTATGAACAAAAATAGGTGTGATTTGCGAGCACTTTTAATTGATCAATAATCTAGCCATTAGGTAGCTTTTTTTTTAAAGGAAAAGCTACCTTAGGTAGTTTTTTTATAGAAGGGATGCAGGTTTTCTGGTCTTACGACTGATTAAAATTTCAGCGTGGGTGGAGTATTACAGCAGGATTTAGAAAATCCGTTTTCCCAAAATTGCTCCGAATGAGTCCAAACTTGGCATGTAGACTAATAACGGCACTAGGAATTCGAATCTAATATTATATTCCACCGATGACGTNACTAATAAGTCATTTGTGGGTTCACTGAGAACATGGAATTCGAGTCAAGACTAAATTGCCCAAAATGACGTCATTGATGAAATCTGATATTATATTCGAACTCCTGGTGCCGTAATTAGTCTACAAGCCAAGTTAAGACTAATTACGGAACAACCTTGGGAAAACTGATTTTCGAAATCCTGCTGTAATCCTCCACCCACGCTGAAATGTTGAAATTTTAATCAGCCGGTTACCAAATACCTGAAGGACAGAAAACATGCAGCCCTTCTATAAAAAAAACACCTGAGGTAGTGCCAAATTGAATTCGAATTTCATCAAAGTTTTCAGGGATTGTGAAAAATGCACTTAGGTGGTTTTTTTAGGAGATACAAGACTTTTACGGCTTCTCGTATTTGGAAACCCCATGACACCATAAATTGGCAGATAGAGAATTTAATTCCGCGTGCTTTGGTGGATTTTATTTTTTGAGTTTCAGACCGGGTGACCGGTAATGCCGAATTTCCGGTAGGTCCGTTTTTTAAAGTTGTTTCAATCAGGCCAAAATTCGGCCCGTAGACTAATACGGGCACCAGGAGTTCGAATCTGATATCAGATTACATCGATGATGTCATTATGAGTCATAATCACTACTCCGGCCAGATTTATTCTTGTCACGGTTTTCTCTATCTTCTTTATATGAATTCTCCAATTTGACCCAAATTGACGTATAATGTTGTTATTAGTGAATTATGGTATCAGATTCGAACTCCCGTGTCAAATTAACCCTTATTTCGCGGTTTTATTAAGTTACCGTGTTTGTACAAGTTGTAAAGATTTTTTATGACGTCATCTAAAGTGACCCCAAAATGACGTCATCGATGTAATCTGATATCAGATTTGAACTCCTGGTGCCCGTATTAGTCTACAGGCCGAATTTTGGCCTGATTGAAACAACTTTAAAAAACGGACCTACCGGAAATCCGCCATTACCGGTCNACTTTATTCTGCTTGAGTACTTAAATGTTAATTAATTCCGCCTAGGCGGAGATATAATTATCAATTAAAGTACTCAATCGAATATTTAAGATCATAAAGCTATTATTGGCTTTTGCCCTTATATACTGACGGCCTGAAAGATGTAACAATAAGGAATCGAACAATAATGAACGGTGGAACATTTCAGGGAGGAGGGCTGGACTTTAATAGGGGTTATGTAAAAGTAATTTTTGGTAATTTACAAGGCTTTAACGGAACTGGTGTGTGTAATAAGATATACCATGTACTGAAACCACTAATTGGAAGAATCTATCCTTGAAATAACAAATCTTATTTAACCACTTCTCGGTGACCAAACTTTTCACGCCAATCATCTTTGTCACCGCAGGTTAAAGACGGAGTAGTTGTACTTTTACAAAACAAAGGTTTTAGAGAACTCTATATATCCCCTTGTACCCCCTATTGTTTCGATCCTTGTTCCTAATCGCTTGACTGAAACAATTTTTTTAATCCCCTAAGATTACATGAAGTGATTTTGCTTGCCATCTCTTTTTTTGTCTTGGCTCAAACGTGGGTGCTCGAATTTCGGCCCCCCCCCTCTTTGGGAAGACAAAAAATAATACAAGGAACCCTCGTCGTCCTAATATTTTGTAACCTCAAACAATTTGCTTGAAAACAGCGGGAGTTTTAAGTTGAAAAAGAATAACTGATCAATGTAGACAAATGCACTATATTAGGGGACTCACTCATTGAACTAAAATCTATATTTGACATAACTCAAAGTGCAAGGCAACTAGAAAATTAATGAAAAATCATCAAAATTAAAAAAGTTGCAGTGAAATGCTGAGTGATGAATGGTACTTTTGTTAAATATAATTCTCAGTATTGGAATTCCTTTTAGCCGCTAAATTTTGGGCTTCTTTTTTGGACTTTTCACATACAAAAATTATAACAAATAATATAAAAATCAAATTTAAACATTAAAAGGCATTAAATGAGGATAAGAAAAAAAAACACGTGCAGAATTCAACCTCGAAACTGACAAAGAAAAGTGCAATATAGAATGAAATTAAACCTTAATTTATTTTTGACTACCTCATATATAAAACTTCAAAATCGATTTTCTATTCGCCTTGTCTAAACATATATTATATGTTTCCTACAACAACTTCTCTAGTAAAATGTCCTTCTTAAATTGTTGTGAATATTTTTGTGTGAAAATATATCTTTCATGCGTAGGGCGTCTTATGTTATCACGTTTTTTTCCAAAGTTTTTGATTTTCTAGAAATGCTTATTTAACCGGAGGCCATATCTGTTATATGCAATTAAAGACTTAAAAATTCTTTCGATTCTTTAAGGGTCTCCGCATGCTTGCAGTATTTTGAAAAATAAATATATAGTGACCCATTAATATACCAGTAAAGGAAAACTTTTGAAAATACCTTTTTGTTTTCCCAAACACAAAAAACTTTACGGGTCAAAAAATTCCCAAGGGGTTCTCCAACTTTCAAAAAAAACCGTTTTTTAAAGGGAAACTTTTTTCTCATCTACATGAAAGTCTGAATAAAATGCAACGTGACGAATAATCCCAAAAATAAGGTTTAAAAATGATGTCATAAATAAAGATCCTTCTTTTTGAAAAATGAGATCACGTTCAATTAATTACGCAAAAAATATTTTTTTTCGCATTAAATTTTTTTTCCATTTTCTTACAAAAAAATTACCTTTTTATTCCATTAATGGTTAAAAAAAAATTCTTACAAGTCCAAAAAACTTAATGGACGATAAGAAAATGAGTGATTAACATAATCACAAGGTCTTCAAAAATTGGCCACTAATGATTTTAACAATAGGTACATGATTTACTCCATAAAAGTAGTTAGTATATAACGCATCTAAATGTAGATCGAAATAATTTTTTATTTCCAAATTTATGTTGAAATTAATTGTTAATGTTTAGAATATTGAGCAAATTAAATGTTTAATTATCATCTTTTATTGAAAATGAGTTTAAAATCGGTAATGTCTCAATATCAGCATATATTGTTTTTATGTCATAAATAAATCGAGAAGTTAAATTTTAAACACGATAATCAATTAAAACACCCTCTGGCCGCCCGACTTTTCGAAAATATATATTATTGAAATGGGCGTAGTAGCACGGGCACAAGTTCAAAATTCAAATTTTATCACGCAATGTCAAATAGAACATCTCCCCTCATTAATGTCAAGTCGATATTGTGTTATAATTTGCTTTTTCTACATTATCGGGTTTGGATCAATTAATGTCCTCAATATTATAAAATAAGTTTTAATTTCACAATTTTATCGAAATTAATTTTCTGAATGTTCAAATTTTATCTGAAATTAATTTTTAGATTCTTCAATTTTTATTTGTAAAGTTTGCAATTAGACTTGTTAAATTTGGTTACCATGTGCTTTATCGAAATGCAAAAAACTAATTGACATTTTTGTTCAAAAATTTACTTCGTCTGGCGGCCAAACTAATTTACACTTTTTTTTTAAATAAGATTTTTAATTTCAAGTGCTTTGCTATTCTTGACAATATCAAGAATTGGGTAGGTTTCTCGCCGATTTTCATTCAATATCTAAATAGCGTGTATCAAACAAGCTTGTGTATCAGAAAAAAGATAGTCGGTCCACAAGAGGTCAAAAATGTTCTCTGGTCGCTCCTTCTTATTTTCGATGTGTTAATAATCTTGTACTAAGGCTATATAATATAGCTATATTTAGTCTCGCGTCCAAACGGCGCTCAAGCTCAAAAACTTGGTCGATTAGTAAAACCCCTAATTCTCTGAAACAAACTGGGACCACATGTTTTAACTGGCTTGAAAATTTCTCAATCTTTAAAAAATTGACAGATAAAATGTTCTCTACAGCATTATTTATCAAGCCTGAAAATTGTTTCTGGGGACGAATCAAGAAATATAAATTAAATTTTCTGTGTCAAAAATATCGTATTTTTATTGCTCGATTTCGCTATTTAATTTCAGCTGAAACGCTGATATGTCAGCAACAAGCCCTCATTGAAATTGATGAAAAAAAAGTGCATTGTATAGAAGCACTAAACGATTTAACCAAGAAATTGGTTTCAGATAAGACCGGTTCCCATTTTTTTTTTACAACTGGAATATTTCTTAATCTGGAAGTGAAAAACTAAGTACATCGCTACTTGGTAAATTAAGGAACTTAATTTAACTTGAAAAATACAGCCTCTATGCATGTAACATTTCAAACTTAAAAAACTTTTCAATATATTTGCTATGAAACAAATCGTGCATATATTGCACTAATTGTAATTTTTGCGAGAGAATGAAAAAATATAATTCTTATTGTTTATTTAAACTAGCTTTAATGGGGTTGGCATCGATCCGGCAGATTGGTACATTTTTCAGAGAGCTACTAAATGAAAGAAAAAAAGTGAAAATTTTTTTTTTATCTTTCAATAAAAATGTCATTCTTGCAAACGTTATATTTTTAATTTCCTTAACATAAACTAATTATCTGAAAATATAAAAAACACTTTTCACGGTACCTAAAAGTCTGTTTTTAACGTTGCTAATTAGAATATTCCGTGATATTGAAAGTTTATTTCCCATGAAAATGGGTCAAAATGGCAAAAAGTAGAGAAAAACAACTTTTTTTTGAGAGAAAATTGACTTAATTGCGTTTTGATATTCAAAAATTGTTGCTTACTATCTAAGAAGATGGCGCCTACTTCACAATTTTATTTGGAATTTTTAACCAGCACTAATATTTTTTAAAATTTAGTGCCAAATGCACTTTATGGGAGTGTACCACCAGGGTTAAAATCAGTGATAGTTTAGAAATGAAAATCGCGCGACAACTCATTAGTTGACATACGGATTATTTAATAGATCAAAAACATTTAATATGTGATTTTGCCTGATTTTTTGGAGAGTATCAAAAAACTACTATAAGAATTTTGACTTTTGATCTTCGGAAAATTTTTCATAATTTTCTAAAAAAGTCGACAAAAATGAGAGAATAAACTATTGATGTTTTTTTAAAACAGCAGTCAAGCAAACATATTAGACAGGCATGAAAAAGTTAAAAGCGGCTATTTTTTAGCTTTTATCATAGATTTAGAAAAAAACGATCAAGAAAAATTTTGGACCAAAAATGCGGAGAAAACTTTCATAATGCTTTGATTTTTTGAAAATTTTCGAATTCAAAAAAAATAAATTCGGACTCAAATTTCCCTAAAATCAGGCCAAAAATTATTGTTTATAAGTAGATGCACATTTATTCCTGGTTCAGCTAACGATATTCAGCGGAAAAAAAGTAACCACTAATAATTTCGTAAGTTAAAATTGAACTCCAGTCTGCCCGAGTCATGCCCACCCCCTTAAAGCAGTCTGAATTTCATTTCGAAAATATTTGATCTCGAATTTCGAATAATGTTGAAATTAATATAGAGAATTTTAAAATCATTATTAGAAATGAATATATGACGGTTAACTGTAAATTTAAAAAGAAATACATATCCAGGTCTTATTAAAAATGAAAATTCATATTCTCTTTTTTTTTTGAAATGGTAATTAAATATACAATACGATTATCGAAATATGTAGACATTTTGCAGATTTAAATTGTTCAATAAGAAAACTCGCTCTAACTTTCCGTAATAATACTTTCTCTACCACACAAAACTTCTCAATTTCGAGTTTTGAAAGATTAAAAATTGCAGCTTTAGTTGCCAAGTATTAAATATCTCAAGTCGAGAAACCGAGTATTTTAAAAACACATTTTTTTCACTTTCTGCCATTTTTGTTTCAGTTACCCCTCCAAAAGGTGATAACTTTTTAGCGCCCACCTCAAAGTTCTTTCGATTCCTCACAAAGTTGACGTAAGCCAAAAAATTGTGTGAGACATAAGGAGAATATAGCATAAGGATAAGATAGAAAGATGAATCAATTCTTGATAAGTAGCTATAAAAAAAACAGGGCTTCGCCCTGTCTTTTTTATATATATGATTCTAAAATTTTCAACTTATACCAATATAAATGACCAATTGAAATGTGTTAGTCACACTAGCGGCAAAATATTGAACTTAAAGTTTGAAAAGGGCTCAAATATGATGGTGCCGAGCAGCCCTTTGAAACTTTTTGAGAGACGTAGAATTTGAACCTGAATGGAAAAATATAATGATTTTTAGGTACGTTTCAGCTGGCAGGACCAATTTTTCTAACCGAAAATACTGTAAAATTTAGTCCGATATTATCTTGTAGAAAATACTGGGTATCAAACTGGAGCACCAGGCACTAGAGGTTGACCGCTAAGGTAGCTTTTTTTCAACTGCTCCACGGTTGGCCGCGACTTTCAGTCATGTTTTTCAAGACACAGCCAGGATATCAACAACAACGGTTTGCTGTTATGTATAGGCCGAGTAAATTTTGTGGCTACCAATTTTTTTTTTGTTTTCGACCAGTTCGCGGTAAAATGATGTTTCTAAACCGGATTTATAGAATTCGAATGTCAGTCAGCTTATTCTTTTTTTGTTTACTTTTTATGAAAATGTTGTAATCTTGATAATAATACGTTGAATATGTGGTATGATTTCCCATAAACGTTGCAAGATTAATTCAAATTATTTTTTATTGAATTTGTTTTGAAAATCTCCTTAATTTGCTTTAGGAAAACCGGTGACTTTCCAACATTATCATCTACAGGCCCAAACCTGTTGAGGGATAAAAATCACAAAAAAGTCTAGTTACTTCTTTAGGAAAAAGTTTTTGCGGGAAAGTTAACACAACTTTCGGAAACGAACATACCCAATGGCCTGTCTCTAATCTATACAGTTAGAAAATTTTCAATTTATAGAGTTTATTTTGTAAATATCTAATAAAATATCTATAAAAACACAGCACCCTAAAATTTAGGGCCTAAATCTCCAAGATATGTATCGTTTTATATTATTTATTTTATAAAAACGTATGTATACGTAAACCCTCAGGTATTATCTTTTATATATATTTTATATTAATACGTTTTATATTATACTGACTGCATCATCCTAATTTTATCGTAATATATGTTATCGTAAATCAGGGCAAGCAAACTCTTTTTGCCATAAAATTCTGTTAAAAAAAGGCTTAAAATATACATGTTAAGCTCTACAAAATTATTGTTATTTCAAAAATTATTTTTACAACAATTTATTGACATTGGGTCAAACTATGCGACAATTATGTGAAAAGATCACATTAGACATGCAAATAAATTTAAATTTTGACATTGTGGTAGCAATAGTGTTTCATATTTTTTTCTCCAAGATAACGGGCTGGCGCCCGATCTTTCTGAAAAATATTATGAATTTATGCCACAATGTCAAAATTCAAATTTATTCACGCAATGTAAATTGAACATTTCCGCTCATAATAAACTTTTAAGCTTCGTGTCACTGCAGAGGCCGTTTTTCCGATTTCTAATTTTTAACTGGTAATTTCATGTTTTAAGGTTATCAAACGATTTAAACGCGAAAAACTTAAATTAAAAAAATTTCAGTTTGTATGTTTCAAAGTTCATAAAAATTTCGATGCGAAAGTTAACATATTTGTTTTTTAAAGGTTTTTCAATTTATTTAATGTTTGAAATTTTTCTCAAATTTTTGGTTTTGTGAATGGTCTTTTTGGGAATTTAATGTCATATTTTTTGCGCTTTTTATGCAAAGAAAACTAAAAAAAAGATACCGCCGCCATAAGTTTGTGCCAAGAACATTGGAAATTTTGAGTTTGATGTAAAAATGGAGAAGGTATCTTTAGCATGGAATTTGTTTTTATAATTTTAAAAATGCAAAAATAGGTAAAAATACAAAATTTCTGCCTTTTCTTCAATTTGATAAAAAATTCTTCGATGCTAAGAACCACCGCCGAAAAAAACTTACGTATCACATGTAGCAATTTTCGCATGTTGCTTTGTTCAGCCATTCCTCGGCACCGTAACTGAGCAATTTCAGCTTCGACATTTGCGATATTATCTTTATTTGCAGTTTCTGCTGATTCCAACGATTCAAAACCCTTTTCCAGTTTTTGGATTGTGCTGCGTCATTTGCCGCTTGTAAATGTTTATTCAATTTTTTAACTTTTTATAATGTTCTGTACACGATTTGTGATCTTGGTCTAATCGAAGACATTCTCGAACAAGATTCTAAACTCGACTCGATTTGACCTTGAGTGTAGTGAAGTTGAGAGATTTTGTACCAGTTTTTCGTATTATCTGAATTAATCTAGTTGTTGGCCTATTATTTGGTTAAAAATTTTATAAGGCAGTGATTTTTTTACGCTGGTAATAATTTGAAACAACGGTTCCGACAACAAACATGCTTCAAGGCCAACTTTTTTGCAATATTTTTTTGTAATTTTAAACCCCTAATATTTTTTTTGAAGAAAACAAAAAAAGTTATTCCATTTACAGGGGGAAAACATTTTTTCGTCAAAATAATCATTTTTTATAAAAATAAAGTTTTGGTCAGAAAATAGTCTTTTCGAATTCATATGAAAGTCTCACAACTAAATTAAACTGAACGTATTCGATTTTCTTATGATTGTCTAGACTTAATAATTTTATTGCCAAACATTTTTTTCAGAGTCCTATGAATATCAAGATAAATTAACTGTAATTCAACACCTTGAAGTATCAAATTACAAAAAAATCGGCAAAAAGTTGATATCATAAAATTAGCTTTGAAGGATTTGCGGTGTTCTCACTTATTTTAAAATTTTTACCGGTATAACCGGACATCTGATGAAAAATGACAGAATGTTTGTCTGGGCCAGTTAAAAATAGTGTATTATTAATAGAAAACATTTTGATTATTTTTTTAATTCTCACCAGTTCTTAATCTAAGATAGCGTCATCATACATGCGCGCGTGTTCGTAACATAACGCTCTGGCTTCAAGAAATTCAACAGACCAAGGACTTTTGAGAAGAGAGAGCTGTTAAATGCTCGGTTGCTGTAGAAATGGCGTTTTCGGTGTACATTGCGGTGTGATAAGATTTTTCATGTTCTTTTAATTCCTGAAATATTGGCGATATTATATCGATTTTAAATTTATATTTCGTTTTGTGTAATTGTTAAAATGAAATTTTTGCATAAATTTTGGCAGAAAAGTTTTTGGATTTTTATTGTTTTTATTAACCTGAATCTCGTTTCGTTTGCTGCATTTTCTTTGAAATCGATTTCTGCCAATCCATATCTACCTTGTTGATATAAATATTCCTCGTTGATCTTTAGCTTGAGAAAAATCGGGACGAATTTCAAGGACAGATGTCAAGTCTGGAATCGCATGCTTAGTTTTACCTAAGGCCATGTACACCGTAGCTCGACGATAAAGAGCTTGATAATTACTAGAAAATTTTTATTATGGAATTTTTTAACGAAATTTAACTTTTTTCGTAAATATTATTTTTAAATTTGAATTTTTTCTAAAATGATCGAAATTAAAAATTTTTTTATTTTTTTAAATGACAAAAATAACTGGTTAACTGGGCGTTTAATCACAGCATAGAAGCTTGAATTCCAGTTAGCCTTCCCGTATTTTCTTTGTTTTGTTTTATATGGAATTTGAAAATTTGAATTTTCCCCAAAATGATGGTAATTAAATTATTTTTTGCATTTTTTTTAATGACAAAAAATAACTTGGTTACTGGGCGTTTAATCACAGCATAGAACCTTGAATGCCCAGTTAGCCTTCCGTGATTTTCTGAAAAAAATAATTTCGATCGAAAAATCAAATTTACAACGATAATTTTTCAGTGTTAAAACGCTATTTTTGAGACCATAAAATATTAATTCAGAAAAAACGTGACTTACTTGGCATCTTTGGTTAAAACCGCAGAATATGCATCTAAGCTTCTGCAGTCTTATTTGCGCAAGTAAAGCATTTGCCTCTTCGATTGTTTTTGCGATAACGAATTCAATAAACAATATAAATATCAGAATGCTACCCCGAAATCCATTCTAGAAATAAAAAAATTAATCATTTAAATTTTATGAAGCATTATTGCAAAGAAAAAGTATAAAAGGGCAGGGTTTCTAAACGGGAAAATATTTTTTAAAACAAAAAAATATTTTCTCGGATAAAGGTAGGTAGTAAATGCTTATTTGTGAAATCTCTTTAGCAATAAAATTAAAATTGACATGCAGGCATTTTCACCCGGTAACGAATGGCTTTTTAAGAGTTTTTGCCTAGAAGACAGAAACTCTTATTTACAATATTGCATAATGAAACACTTACATTTTACAAAAATACTGACAGTCAAATGATTCTTGAAGAATACTCAAAATACAGAATGTGGCTTTATTATTTCGTGAATTTTTTTAAAACTATTCCTTGGAGGCGGGGGTATCTTTCACTTACAAATTTTTTTTAAATATGCTACGCTAATTTGACTGATTTAAATTGTTTTCAAGATGCTACATTATTTAATTTTGAATAGATTCTTTGTATTAAATTGCATAAAAACCGCCATTTTTAAACAAAAAATGGTATCAAAAATACCGCCACCATATATTGCATAAAATTTCAATTTTTCCTAAAAATAATATTTTAAGTATTTAACTTAAAATTTTGATGATAAACATTAAATGTTCCTGATCTATGAATAAAATATTCCACGAATAATAAAACACTCCGTGAATTGAAACAGGAAGTAAAGTGTTCCGATTAAAAAGATAAATTAGTATTCACAAGTTTTTAATATTTTTGCGGTCAAATAAATTTTCATAAAATATCTTTTAAAGGAAATCCAATTGGATAAGGGCCATTATATGGGCGGTTATAAAAAAATCTCCTGAAAATGTCATTACATTTTCGCATGCTGAAAGCACCAATTTGGTCTATGCAAGCACCAAATTTTACAGTTTTGACCAAGAAAGAAATCTTTTTATCGTTATGATAATTTGCAAAGTACAGTAAAGTTGGTATTAGGGCGTATTTTCACGAATTAAATTTTAAAAGTACTGTAGTATGTGCCTATAAGGACAAACAAATTACAAGTGAAATTTTCTCACAACTTGGTCTAAAAGGGAATTTCAGAGACCAAATTCAATACTAAAATGATTGTTTTTGGTTTTAAACACACGAATGCCTTATAAGAAGGAGCGAATCGAAATTTAACTGGTGGAGTTATCAAAAAGCATAAACAAAACGCCCGTTGTGACTATAATTTATATGCCATAGAAGAAAGTTCTTATATAAACAACACGACATTACTTCAAATTTTTCGAACGCAAAATTGTTGTCCTATTATTACCACCCTGCTGTAGTTATAAGATTAATCAACTAGGTATCTATTGGATCCGGATTGTCATAATTATTCGGATTTTGTTAATTTGCGTAGGTATCTGTGCAACTTGATTAACGTGAGCACTAAGATGAAAATATTTAGAGTTGACCTTCGGAACATCTTGCGGGGATTAGCAGCTCTATTTTCAGCTTCTTTCTTTCTAAGCTGTTCATATTTAGCCATCATTTCAGTGCGTTGAGCTTCGACTTGTAATCTACAAAATTTTAACGATTATTATTGGAATTTAAATATTTGATGCCATTTAAAGAAAATGAAGAATACAGTGGGTACCACAAATTTATTTGTTGCCACCCACTTTAATTTGCATGTTCTTAAAAAATAATATTATTAGACACGGGGAATATTTGACAGGTCAGATATCCGGTTTACCAGAAAAAACACGTTAAATCTTAAATTGCCGTTTTCTCGGTCACTGGATATGAGTATGATTTGAACAATGTAATATGACCCAATTATGAAACAAAATAGGTGTGATTTGCGAGCACTTTTAATTGATCAATAATCTAGCCATTAGGTAGCTTTTTTTTAAGAAAAGCTACCTTAGTAGTTTTTTTTATAGAAGGATGCAGTTTTTCTGGTTTTACGACTGATTAAATTTCAGCGATGGGTGGAGTATTACAGCAGGATTTAGAAAATCCGTTTTCCCAAATTGCTCCGATGAGTCCAAACTTGGCATGTAGACTAATAACGGCACTAGGAATTCGAATCTAATATTATATTCCACCGATGACGTTATTAGGAGTCATTTTGGTTTTTTAGTGACGTCATATCGATCATGATGCCCGAGTAACTTAAATATCTATTCCCTATTCTTTTTAACAAGCAAAAGATATTTAAGTTACTCGGGCATCATAATGGATATGAAGCCTTATTTATTGTATTACAGCGGGGTGCGGCTATAGTTAAAGTTCGTCGCCCAAACCCCGGACTATACGCGTAATCCACTATACTCCAAGGGACTTCTGAAGAAAATGTGCTCTGCATTGGTCAATTTGATACATAATCTAGAGTTAAAAAATTGCGTTAAATAATGCGGTCAAAGAAAAGATTTTTGGTGATTTAAGGGTAATTTTACATATATTCCTGACTAGAATTTTTAGTGTATTTATAAATTTGATTTCATCGAAAAATGAAATAAAGTAAATTAAAAAAAATGAACATTGAGATTTCAAAGAAGAAAAAAAGTAAGACCACTGCTGATTGGTCAATTTAAACAGTATCTAGAGTTTTAACATGTAATTGAGTTAAGGTGGTAGAGAAGAATTTTGGTTGATTTTAAAAATTAATTTTTCGTTACAAATCTTCTAAGATGTACACATATATGTATTTGACTTTGAAAACATGTTTTTAAACTTGTTGAAATACCGACACTTCATTGGTCAATCTGAACATGTTTTAAAAAAAAGTATTTTTCATTCTCGCCCAGACAGGAGAATCTTGGTCTGAAAAATCTTGGTGAAAACGCCTATCTTTTGCCTAGAACGTTTAGAATAAAAAGCCCTATCTTTTCTCCGATAACTCTAACGGCCACGCCCAGGAACGAATAAATTTATTTTCAAAGCGTAGGTTTTTTGCGGAGGCTTACGTAAGGTTTTATCTCGGGTTCCAACTTATACGCGTATAAACGTATACGCCGCAACCCCGCTGTTATAGAAGAAACCACGCACTAAACGTAGATTTGACAGGTAAGATAAGATGTGATATCAGAATGTATAATTAAGTCATTTGTGAGTTCACTGAAACATGGAATTCGAGTAAGACTAACATTGCCCAAAATGACGTCATTGATGAAATCTGATATCTTATTTCGAACTCCTGTGCCGTAATTAGTCTACAAGCCAAGTTAAGACTAATTACGGAAACAACATTGGGGGAAAACTGATTCTGAAATCCTGCTTGATATCCTCCACCAACGCTGAAATGATTGAATTTTAATCAGCCGGTTACCAAATCCTGAAGGACAGAAAACAGCACCCTTCTATAAAAGAAACACCTGAGATAGTGCCAAAATTGAATTCGAATTTCATCAAATGTGTTGTAGGATTGTGAAAAATGCACTTTAGGTGGTTTTTTTTAGGAGATACCAGACTTTTACGGCTTCTCGTATTTCGACCATGACACCATAAATGGCAGATAGAGAATTTAATTCGCGTGCCTTGGTGGATTTTATTTTTTGAGTTTTTCAGACGGGTTGATCGTAATGGCGGATTTCCGTAGGTCCGTTTTTTAATGTTGTTTCAATCAGGCCACAAATTCGGCCTGTAGACTAAACGGGCACGCGGACTTTCGAATCTGATACAGAATCTTACATCGATGACTCATTATTCATAATCACCTACTCCGGCCCAGATTTTACTTTTTCACGGTTTTCTCTATCTCTATCTATGTACTTTCTCCATTTGACCCCAAATTGAACGTCATAATCTCTGTTCATTATGATTAGGTATCAGATTCCGAACTCCCCGTGATCCAAATTAACCCTTTATTTCGCGGTTTTATTAAGTTACCGTGTCTGTACAGTTGTAAAGATTTTTTATGACGTCATCTAAAAGTGACCCCAAAATGACGTCCATCGATGTAATCTGACTATCAGATTTGACTCCTGGTCTCCTATTAGTCTACAGCCGAATTTTGGCCGTGATTGAAACAACTTTGGAAAAACAGACCTACCGAAATCCGGCCGATTACCGGTCTGAAATTCAAAAAATAAGATTAGATCGGAATAAATTCTCTAATCTTGCCAATTATGGTGTATGGGTTTCCAAATTACGAGAAAGCCGTAAAAGTCTTGTATCTCCTAAAAACAAAACCACCTTAATTACAGAACTATCAAATCCAGTTTTCACCCCAATTAAAATTGCTCAAAAAGTTGTAGGTGGCTTTTTACTCCCGAATGAAAATAACATTTATAGACAAAGATTTTAACATTATTTGTATGTTTTGAATTACCTGACTTGTTCCTGAGCCTCTTTCATCGACTCTTGAGCTTTTTGCATTTGTGCTCCATATTCCGATTCTTTGTCTTTTAACATTTTGTCTACATCGGCCTTGAGTTTATCATATTTTTCTTTATATTCGTCCATATCAATATCGGCCATATATGCGTCAACTTGTTTCTTTGCCAAATCTTGTTTTAACTCCAAAGTTTGCCGACCATGATCCATAGTGTTTTGGTGGGCTTGCATCAGATTCAGCTCACGGCTGTTCAAATCATTTTCAGTTTTTGTCATAATCTAAACAAATTTATAAGAGTTAGCAAATCGTTTACTTATGATTTCTAGTCAGTTCTCTTTAGGTTCGTTTTTTTTAGAACAGAACTTAATCTCGGTGAGATAGCTCAGAACTGGCATATTATATATGGGCATTATATATACTGGCAAATACGATATTTTTGGGATATCATACAACTTTTGTCGCTACAGAGCCTATTTTATCGATTTATGGTTTTTACCGTACTTTTACTAGAAATTATAGATTTTTCGACAAACCAAAGCGTCGAAAATTACCGGTTAAAAAGCGGAAATACAAAAACGGCTCTGGAGTTGCACCTAGCTTAAAAAGTTATATTTTGACTCAAAATTTCAAAAAGATCGTATGTACCACTACCGATCTCACCGAAATAAAACACATTTAAAAAAATGACTTGAATAAAGTTTAAATGATATATATCAAACCTGGGGTTATGGCTGGATCATTCAGTTCTTTTGCTTTATGTTTAGCTACGACAAAATCTTTTTTCTGTTGTCCTAAAGCTTGAGCTTCACTTCGTAACGCCAATAATTTTTGACGAAGTTCTTCCTCGTGTTGTTGCACCTAAAATACGGAAGCGTTAACCTTTGTTTTCTTTTTTGGCTATCTTATCGTAAATTATAGATTTGTGAGGATCTTTAACAGTATCAAAAATGTTTTTTGCGTTTTTATCCAATTTTCAAATAAAAAAATTCTCCATGCAAAAGATATTCTAAAATTTATAGCTCTCACTGGTTAGTCTTGAGAGGTGGACAATAGTTCTCTAACTGGTACAAGTTTTTGACAGTGTTTTTGGACTTCTGCTTCTATTTATGAAAGCCCAAGAGGGCAGAATTGCAAAAAAACATTTAAAATGTATTTTCACACAACATCTCGAATTATTATGGTTTTTGAATTATCAAAAGTCGAACAAGCAAAAACAAAGCAAACTTCAATTTTAGATCTGTGTTACATAAAAAAAAATTTAACCTTTTAAATTCGAATTTAACTAAAAAATAAAGCAATTTTATTCTACAGTGTAGCTTTCTGAGCTAAAGTATTAGTGGGTTTCTTACTGATACAAATTCCCAAACTGGTACAACGTTTTGGGTAGGTATGTGTATAAGTTAGGGAGCGTGGACTGTACTCCAACTATCTTTAGATTAACCAAGATTTCTGAAGTTTAAAAAAACATATTATAATTGATATGTTACCTGGACTTTGTATTGTTGAAGCTCATCAGTAGTGAATATTTCTCCATTATCTATCATTTCGTCAATCATATGATATTCGTTGGTAGGCTTAACAAACTCCATGGAATTAGTATAATCCAAAAACTCTTTCATACTTATTGCCCCATCGTTATTCTTATCTACTTCTTTCATCACATGTTGTCTCATGCGAGCTCTTTCTTCCTCCATTTCGCGAACATCATCCTAAACACAAGGTTATTTTTTATGAAAGGAGATNATTTCAATTGAATATTTTCTTATGAGAACTACCATTCAAAAAAATTGGTATGGGAAGATACGGTATTGATTACGGTCGACCAAAAATGTTTACTCCATAATATCTAAGATACCGTTGTCCGGATAAGGCCGTCCTATGCTGCCCCCACCGATATTATGGAGTAAACATTTTTGGCCGACCGTAATCAATAAAAAAATGTGATGTCGAACATATTTAACTTCAGGTCGATTTGAAGCAACTGAATTCATTCCAAAAAAATAACAGTAGTTTTTAATAGGGCCCAAGCGGCCGTTGTATGCTCCCCCTTCAACTTTTAGCCATTTTCTTTCAAATGATTTTTATTTTTAAGGAAAATAGCCAAAGGTAGAGCATGTTTGCGTCCTATAAAAAACTCTTAACTGTAGTTGAAAAATTCAAAATTTCTATTTCACCGGTTTTTCTTCTTTTCGCTTACGTTTTATAGCAAAATATAGCCATTAAAAAATGACCAGAAATACTCAATAGATACTCTCATTTGAGATTTAACATTATGTCACATTTTTGCTCAAGCAAATCTAAATACTTCGGGTTTGAGCTAGCTGCTAGCACCTGATCATACGAGTGATGATTAGCTCGCGTTCAATTATCTTGACATGATTTTAATCTATCTCACTCCTAGGAGCTCCTAATTGGTCGGTGTCGTTAGCTAGCTAGAATTGAAAGTCTTAGAAAAATGTGGCATATTGTATATTAGTAATATAATATCAGGTACTTTCAGTAAGATACAACCTTTTGTTTCTTACGCAAATTGATATCTAAATGAGAAATACTTACATCAGGATTTTCTGGATCGTACATTTTGTCCAATTCAGCTTGGAAAATAGCCTCAAGTTCATAAATATCAATATATTTATCTCCATTCACATCTAAGAAAAAAAAGTTAAAATGGTTTATTAAATAATCAAAAGTAACACCAAAAATCTGTAAAACTAGTTTACAAATCACAAACATATCACAAATGGCGCCGGTATATTTGGAACATAGCATAAAACAACGCGAAATCCATGCGTTTTTGCATGAAATTTTTTAAATAACTTTATTTTAAAAAGAATTCTGCGCTAAATATACCTTTATCATTTAAAAATATCACATTCTACATTTTTACATTCATTTTATACCATGTAAAGCAAAGAAGGTTCGAGGGTCAAATGGCTGATCAGTCATTTTATCCTCATCCTCCCAAACGTCCGTAAATTGCTCTTTTGATCCCTATAAACATTTTATAGCGTGTTCTATACAATAAATAAAAATCGGAATTTTCAGCTCTTTTTAATAAGCTAAGATATCGCCGTTCGTTCTAAATCAGCGAGTGAATCTTAGGTTTGAATACAGTTTCGACTCTCAGATCTTTTTCGAGTTTCACACTCATCAAAACAAAGGTTATATAATCGAATTCAACAATAATAGCTCAAAACGCACTATTTCTCACTTTAGCGTACTGAAATTTTATACATCTCTAGTTAAATGTTCTCCCTCTGATTTTGTGAGGATTAACTTGATATAAAATAAGATCCGAAACTGTCACAATTATGAACTAGTAATATGGACAAGACGTTTTTGTACACATTATAGACATTAATTAATTGTTGATTAAATTAAGTATTGATTAAATTAAGTATTTTCGTGAACTGTGTTTCAAAACACTGATGCGCCGGTAGAGAATATAACATCGTGTGCAGGTGGAGGTTAAGATGCTAGACATCGCGGCAAATTTTGAAGTTAAAAAAGACTATTCCAAAAAAGTTAGTAATTTCACCATCTAATCACCTCGAGAATATTACTTCAAAACAGTAACAGATAAGTTTGGGCACTAATTTTCTTAATTCAATCAACCATATTTTTTAAAACTCTTTAAAGTTAATTTTTTCAACATACGGTTGATCACAAAAAATAAAAGCAGAAAAAAAATTAAATTTGTTTTCGAGGTTTTTATGCAATTTAAAAAAAAATGCCGCCTCGTTTATCTGTCCCTATTCAAAATAAATCACCTATTCGATGCACCTTTTTACCGTGTAATAAGAAAAAAGTTTTGGCATCAAATTTTTCGTCTTTCAAATGATCAAAACCTTTCCAAACATCAAGAATAAACTTTTGGGAAAACTGAGAATATAATGTTATTTGTTTGTTAATAATCTAAAACGATACTTACTGGATGTGGAATTATATTTTGAGAAAACTGAGATTTAAAATTTTTAGTATTTTGTAATTGCCAAAAATACACTTACTGGATGTGGGATATTGTCGTGTTTATTATGTCGTTCTCTTTTTTGCTTCAAATCACTTTCATATTGTTTTCGTTCAAGTTCGTTCATGTTTTCCATTTTTTCCTGCCGTTCAACTTCTTTTTCCATTTCGTACTTTTTAAAGCTCTCGTGACGTTTTTCATCATAGTTCTCGAGATCACGGGTAGCCTAAATACGATTTTATTTAAAAGAAAAATTTGCAGATTTTCATGGAAAAAACACTTGCAATATTTTTGTTATAATTGGAATTATTTTTGAGCGTTTTTGAATTGGGTGTAAAATTTATTCTATAATTATATCTGAGAAGGAGATCTTATGTCCGTCAGATCCACTTTCGCGATCGACCAATAAGGGTCAAACACGAACGTGGATCTGAAGGACAGGCGATCTATGTCTTAGATATGTTCATAATGGTTATATTTTTTTTTCAATTTGAGAATTTACTAAAAAAAATAAGATTCTATTTTTTTGTAATTTTGAGAAGTATACAGTATACTACAGCATGAAATGTTTCTGAGAGTTGAATGCCTATCTTTTGCTATATAATATGCGTAAGCGGAAATCAGTAGTAGAAGTAAAATATAAATTTGCGTAAGATTTCATTTTTCGATTATATTTTTTATGTTTTCATTGCAACCGGTTGGTTTATCGTATACTGTATACAGTCGTGACCGATTTGTTTCTCCAATGGAAAAATGCGTAGGCGCAGAAAGTCTACCAATTTTAAAGAAATAAATTGTGTAATACAAATATACAAATTTGGAATCATTTTTATACGATAAACCAACCGGTATAATAAAATTTAAAATTAAATCTAACTTTCATTTATATTTTACTTCTACTACTGATTTCCACGCACAGTTTTTAGCAAAACATGAGCGTTCACCTCTCAGATACTTTCATGCTCATCGAGACATTTAGGTCATATTTTGGAATTCCAAACTAATTTTAAGAAAAATAATTATTTTCCTGAACTGTTTTCAAAACACTGATGCGCAGGTAGATAATGGAATATCTATCACAAATGAAGTTGAACAATGCTTACCGATGAAATCAGATTCTCAAGATCTTTAGCTTGAAATGAACCCGGGTTAATATGATCAACATGCCCAGCAGCTGATTCGATAAGTTCTTTATGATTAACTTTTTTGCCTTCATCCATTCGAGTTTTAGCTTTCAAAAGTCGTCGGATTCTGTCGACTTCTTTTCGTTTTAAATTGTCAAGTTCATCACGGACATGTTTAGCAACGCCATTTAATTCTTTTGAAAATGTTGCAATTTTTATATCTTCAAAATTAACATTTTCCATTTTTTTACGAAAGTCCTCATCTTTTTCGAGGACGCGGATCACTTCCTGGAGGTATTCATCGTAAAATAGTCCTAGGGAATCGAATTAAACCGTGTACAAATGCAAATTAATTTGCAATGATTTATCATTCAATATCATAAATTGAAAAAAAACATTCAAATACATCGCCAAAATTATCAATAATAAAGGTATTTTTAGCTTAAACCGGTAGCTCTAACATGGTCATATCGACCATCAAAATATAATTCATTGACGATGTTAAGTGTAAACAACAAGCGTTAATTCGTTTATTAACCCTTGGACGTTCGAAAAAAAACTTCAGTGGAGGCACAAAACTCATTTGAGGTTCAACTTTGAGCGCTTATAGTGTGTATCAGACATGGGATTTACCTCATTTTAAATTTTTATATAAGCAGAAGGCAAAAAATTTCAGACAATTAATTCAGATTATCCAATAAACTTTCAAGGGTACGTAAATAAGCAACGAAAATGACGTTTTTAGCTTTTTTCTCAAAGTCTGGAATTTCCATTTTCTCTATTTTTTCAGAAATCATTCGCGAAAAAAAACAAGAGTTCTGCAACAGTAGAGTCATTATTATTGAATGACAGATTCTCCAAAGACTTTCCTAAAAACTGTCTCCTCAGAAATTTCTGTAGTTTGGAAACAAGATTAAAGGATTAGCGATCAAAGGTTTTTCTGAAGAAATTATTTTAAGTTTGATTTTTGAACTTCTTGGAGCAAACTCTATAGGATTTTGCTAATTTAATTTTAAGAGCGCTAATTCACCCATTTTGAGACGTTTTAAACTTTTCAAAACCTCAAATGAGGTTTTGAACGTCCAAGGGTTAAGGTGTGGTCAACCCTGTAAAAACCTGAATTTTGAAATTTTTTTTATGGGCAGAATAGATGTTCAATTCGGATACAGACCAACTACATTTCAAAAAATGTCCAAACCATCATTAAAAAGAGATGCATTTCTCCATGCGATTGACATGGTTCTTATCTAATTATTCGCTGCCAGATAATGCCGTCAAATCTGTAGGCTCATTTTTTCGAAATTTGACTTTAAATGCAAGAAAATTGCATAAATCCAATAAAAAACTTGATTTAGGGACTCTCGGGAAACCTGGATCGATTTATACAACGTTCATACTATTAGGATTAAACATGCATTGTATTAAAGCCAAAGAGAACAACTTTGTAGGCTTCGTTTTTTGCGATTTCAGCCTCAATTTTATCCCAGAGTCGCAAACATTTTCAAAAATTCCACAATTTTCTCAAAAATGAACATATTTTTTTTTAAATCCCATCACTTTTTTTCTAAAGACGCCTCGGTGTTAAATTTTCAAAAAAAATCTTAGATGTGTCTGAATCTCAATAAAAACTTTCATATTTGGAGCTCGAGTAAAGTTGACCACCCCGTTAAGAATAATAATTAATTTACGATGATAGTCTATCAGATATGAATGATTAAATTATAGATCGTATTTTAAGTTATACAGCTGGGTCCGGCGTATATATGTGAGACCTACGCATCTGGAAATAAACTTTTTCTTCCAGACGTCTGGCGTATAGGTGAAAGGCAAAAGATAGGCGTTTTTTTCAAAAGTTTTCACGCATGAACATAGGCGTTTTCTAAAAGCCAAAAGAGAGGCATATTTGAGTAGTTTTATAAATAAAAAACGATTAAATTAATTTGTAGTTTTAACTTTTAATTTTATTTATCTAGTACAGTTATTTCAGTAGGAACCCGAATTTCTGTTTTTTTTCTGAGTAAGTCCTCAGAATACAGTAGGAACGCCGAAAATTTTTAACATAAAAAATAATATCCCCATAGGTGGATATGATAGGAATATTAATCATTTTATATTTTTAAAAAATTATATTTTACGAGTCATTAAAATAAAATGTGTTTGCTTAAAACTTGCAGGCGCAATGTTTTGATTTATGGCGTAAGTGGCCAAAAAAGGAAATTTAAATTAATAAATTATCAGCAAAAACTTTTACTGTGAATTCATGCCGATATCAATTACCGGCCTCCTGGTCGGTTTTTGCTAGATTTTTAGCCCACAATTTTAAATAATTCGGCGTTTAAAAACGACTTATCCGATTAAGTATTTAGATAGCTCAAACTGAGCAAACTATCCAGAGATTAATAACGTAAAAAATGGTCCAAATTAGACTATTGTTTCCAATTTTTGAACAAAAACTCATAATAAAACAATTTCAGTAATCTCCGAAAAACCAATTTTTGTTATTTTATTATTCACTGAATATTTGTGCTTAGTTTGAGCTATCTAAGAATGTTATCGGATAAAATAAATGGTTATCAAACGCCGAATTATTTAAAATTGTTGACTAAAAAGGCTCCGTAATAGATATAATTTACAATGAGATTTCAGAGTTTATTACTTTCACAGATAAATTTCAGCAAATTTTTTTTTCGATATATTGTTTCGGGAGATACCGATTTAAAATCGGCGATTTTAGCATTTCACTGTTTTCAATAATTTATCGATTTTTTAATTTTGACTGAAATCCAGCACTTAAATTCAATTTTTGTAATAGTTTTTTCAAGAATAATTAATCGATAATTTTCTGAAACTTGAACTATAATTTACATGTTATACGTAAATATGTCAGTAAAAGGCCTTGAGCGATTTTTCTTGCAGACCAAAAAGAATTCCTGAACTTTTGACAATATTACTGACAAACTTTTTCACAAACCAATCAACAATACTAAAGTCATAAATATGAAAGGTTGCATCATTTTCTTGTTTCGAATTTTTTGGCAGAATTTCAGTTTCAACCCAAATATTTGATACATTGAGTGTATAAGATGTAAAAAACAAACGTGGAAATCATTTGCTGAAAGTTCATTATTTGTATTTATTTTGTGCGGCATTTTTGGAACAAAAAAAATAGATTAGTTTTTTATAAACCGTGGATTTACGCTTTTAAAATTTTTATAAATACCTGTATCAATTGGTTCATCAACTGCTGGTCCTGTTTTTGGCTCTTCTTGGCCTACAGATCTCGAATTAACCGAAGCACAAAACAAAAGCCCGAGGGTTAAAATGCCCCAAAACATTCTATCAAAAACAAATATTTTTAAAAATTAAAAAGACTGAGTTTGTTCCCTATCTCATTTCTAGTTTACAAGTTTTTTTAAGCTCAAAGAGAGAGAAAAAATTACAGTTTATAGTTTAATTTTTTAACGTGGCTTTAACTGCTGACGTCACTGATTGCTGAGTCAAGGTCTCTCAGCCAATGAGCGGGCTTAACGATAAAAAGGTCGCACTGGGCTATCCAATCATTAACCCTCAAGCGTTACGAGTAAACATTTCACCCACAGAAATTAGACTTTAGTGCAATCGAAATAACAAAACGAATTTGGCCAAACTCGCCACGGGGAATTGTTTGACTTTTTATATGAATATTTTATTAGAAACATTTTAAGTGTACAAAAACATCTGTGAAATTCATTTGTTGATTTTTGCGATTGCATGATAAATTATCATTGATAATTTTTTTCATTAAAATTTATTTTTGTTCATGATTTTCGCCTCAAGGGTTTCCTCAGCGAACTAAATACAAAATTGTTTATACTGACAAAGAGTACAAACAATTTCGTATTTAGTTCACTGAAGAAGCCTTTTGGGCGAAAGATTATGAATAATAAAATCAATCACAATGATGAAGGTTACTATAATATAACGTATTTGTGGTGGTAAATCATTCCTAGGAACAGCGAAATTAACCGTTATTACATTTCCACGACGTTTCGAATAAGTTTTTGGATTCCCCGCTGAATTTTACTTATATTTCACGAAAATTTACGATATTATCATATTATCGCATTTCCGGTCAAAAAAAATGTGAGATTGCGAAAAATTTTTACAGAAAAGGTAAAAAATTAATCATAATGGCTATTTTCATTTTTAACATCTCTTTATTTCTGTTTTGGTCGAGACCGATAGATTTCAACCCTAGTTCACATTGTTCGCTCCTCCGGCAAAAAAGACTTTCCATCATAGTAACCTTCGTCATTGACCGAATACATTATAAATATAACTGGAGTAGGAACTGGGTTAATGCTTCATATTTTCATACATCAAATAATAATCTTACAAGTTGAACTTTGTACCAATCAAAATGCCGGATTATTTTAAATTTTGATCGAAAATTTCGATTATAAGTTAAACCACGGATCAGTAATATATATGTAGGTAGTAATTTGACTGTTGCAGTGATTTTGACCAAATTCATGTTTTGAAGGGAATCTCTCGAATAAATAAAAAAAAAATTCTCGTGACTTGCATTATTTTCGATATGATTTTTTTACAGTAAGTATGATATGAAAAATCATTTCGACTATTTGCTTAAGGGAGTGGGTGTCGCTGATTTGAGCCTCTTTCAAGATCATTTCCCGCCAAACTAGCAAAGGTGATATTCCAAAAACATTTGTAACTAACAGACACCAACCTTCGCGGTAATTTTAAACTTAACAGTAATTGCTACCAATCCCACTACGCCGACACCCTACGCTTTTAATAAAGCTTCTTAAAAAGACACGCAGTTTCCGTACCTACTCCTTCATTTTCATCATTTATTTATTTTTTTTTGTGTCAGGCTCCAAAGAAACCTCACACATTATGCATTATTGTCCTTTACTCGGAAATTTTGCTTTTGCGACCAAAAAGCAAAAAAAAGAAAACAAAAATTATGATTTATCATGATTTACAATTGAACCCAAATGTGCGCTATTTGTTCTTTGACGCTACCGAGTTTAAAAATTCGCACCCAAATTCTTAGTGTTTGTATTTACGCGAAAAAATTATTTCTGAAGCATTTTTTCTTGGTTTCTAAATTTTGTCAAAAATTTAGGCTCAAATGAAAGTGGATGGCCCCCAGAGACGCCGAATCAAATTTCAAAAAAAAAACTCTTCTAATGGATTGTCACATACCAATGGCTTGTGCTTTCAGATGCAGTATGAGCCGAAACTGTATTCTTCTAAACATTCNAACAGAAAGTTGGCTTACGTCAAGATGATATTTTGACGTTTTAATTGTTAAATTTAAGCAAAAGTAATTTTTTAAGTTCATTTTGAAAAAAATTCTTAGAAGAAAACGCAAAAATTTCGAAAAATTTTTTGATGATTTGGTCGGTAGTACACTTTGTTATCATCCCAGATCATTTTGGAGCATTTGTTATGCCCCTAAGGTCTCATAAAACCAGCGACCAGTACCCCCTTAAGAGGGTATGCTAAGCATACTATGCTTGTCTGATTTTTATGCCTGTTATATAATAAAAATGCCTCAAACCCCACCTTTTGCCTAATTTCCTTTATAAAAAAAATTCAACTTATGATTTTTCTGTTAATTTCTGAAAAATTCAAATTCTAGATAGAATTTTTCGTTTACGCCATTATTTTTCTTATACTTTAGTCACTAGTAGTCACTTTATTTAGAAAAACGATAAAATTTTGTAAATTTATGTCCCAAACGGCTATAAAAGGTCGCCCCCTCCACCTCCTTAACGATTGGTTATTTTTTAACTCTTAAGTGAATTTGTATTTTCTGTCATTTAACCTACGACAAACCCATTATTTGGCTCTTATTAACAATTTTCGGCATTATATTCTGGAACATTCTACCATCTTCCAGAAAAAATTAGATCTATTTCCAAAAGATCAAAAAAATAAGAGTTTTCATAAAAATCCAGAGAAAAGGACCTTCCATCATATAAAGATTACAAAGCTGTATCAGATTTCTATAATGCTATGGCCAAAGCAATTCTGGCCCAATCAGCAACTAATGTTAAAGATCATGCTCGATCGATATACTTTTGGGAGCAGACACTTTTCTTCGGCGAACGGTTTCAGAGACATTATACATTTGAGGTCTTATGTTTTCACCTATATTTTCACAAACAATTACAGGGGGAGCTATATCGCCGAAAGTTATTTTCCAACAAACTTCGGCGATATGAGGACAGAAATAAATTTGTTGTTCAAAAATGAAAAACACGTAGGCGTTCGAAATAACGTCATATATGTCAAACATTTTTTTTAATTTTATAAGGAGTTTCACAATAGGTTTGAATGAAGTGAATCACCAAAATCTGTAGCATTAAATACTCCACCATACGCAATCAAATAAAAGTTCAAAAGAGTATATTTGGGTAATTCAATCATGAAAATTACGTCATTCATGACGCCCACAAAGTAATTTGTAATATAAATCTCAAAAAAATTCGGCGATATTGGCATTGGAAAAATTTTACAGCGTAGTGCTTTTAAACGGACGACCTAGTAGGACAGGTTTTGGTCAAAAAGTTGAGCAAGCGTGCATTTAAACCAGCACTTTGGCTTTTCAAATTGTTGAACGTAAGTTACGTTACGTAACGGACAATTTGAAGTATAAAAAGGCCCGTTTAAATGTACGCGAGCAGGACTTTTTTGGTAACAACTCCCCTTACTAGGTCGTCCGTTTAAACGCACTATACTGTAGCTAAAAATCCCCCCTGTAAAGCTCAAAAAGGAATCTTTTTTCGTATTTTTACCAGTCAAAATGGTGGTTAAAAGTTGAAATTATCATGTTAGATATT
>SCLH01000126.1:97339-114792 GCA_004367855.1 Oikopleura vanhoeffeni
GAAAATACTTTTGACTCGCTCTGGAGTTGAAATTTAAGAATTAGTCAGGGAATTTTTAAAAAAAAAGTGTTTTGAGTACGATTTTGCGCGAAAAAATTGCATCCTAGACATATCTGGAGCAGAAATATTTTTTGGGAGTGAAATTTTCAAATATCCGATTTCGATTTTTTAGTATATCTAATATGGATTAAACTGGATATGTTTTGAAAAAATAAATTAAAATTGTGAAAATCAATGCCGGCGAGTGATACACTTATATACGCATAATTTGCTTAATATTGTAAAAAATAATCAGGATAATTTCATTAATCGAGATGAACTAACAATTTTTGTTCCTAAAAAAACGTGATTTTTCATGAATATTTTGAACTGTATTTAATAAATATTTTTTGATCCCACAGATAAAGCCAATCAGACAAAAGTATTAAAGTAGAAGCAAACCACCTGCGGAAGTTATGAGATGAACATACAAATTTCCTGGAGTTCCTACCATACGTATATCACGTGGTTTAAATAACCTTGCTTTTTAAAACGTTTTTATCTAGAATTAAACATTAAAAATTCTAAGAAAATGTAATAGAGTTTTTCAAAAGTTTAACTCTTGAACTTGATCATACAGGAAAAAATTGAAGGTTGATTTTAGTAAGGTTTTCTGTAAACAACGCTTAAAAAAATGCCCTTCCGAAAAGGGTATATGCCTTGGCGAACTTTTTTTTATAGCTTCGGAGGGTTAAGATTATTTATAATGACAAAGTGGTGAAAAGTCAAATCTGTCGCGTTTAAAAAAAACTACCTAAAGATTGTATTAACTTAAGTATAATTTTTTAAGGTGCTTTTTTAGATGCGACAGATTTTAATTTGCCACCACAGACGAACCGTATGACTCGTAGCTAAAGCCATATGAAAAAGTTAGGTCTAAAGTAGTTTTTGGCGCTGACAATAATGGTGCCATAACTCGCAAAATCGTTAAGGGGTGCTAGATTGGCTGCACAGAATTAACTTCTTTTGATCGATAAATTAAACAAACAATATCATTTCCGGGCAATTAAGGAACAATATTTTTTTTCATTTTTTACTTTTGATGATTTAAACAAAAGTTATTAGACCGTTCAAAAAGTAGTCGAATATACCCAGCAAATTGCTGTTTTAGGAACCGCAGAACCCTGTTATATATAACTAGTTTTCAGACAACGTGCTGAACGGCGTAAACAAGAAATTAAAGAAAAAGAGCAGAAAAAAGTGCGCGAAGAACAAATCCGCCTCGGCATGACCAAACTTCAACAAAGACAAAATAAAATGAAAAAAGAAACAAAAAAATCAAAGCCTATTAAAAAAGTCGATCAGGCCGTCGACAGTGATGAAAAATTCGATAATTTTGATCCCTTAGCCAAAGCTATGGAGATTATTAGCGAATTGGGACTCAAGCAGAATAAATCCTCTGAAAAACCGGTCCCAGCCCCTTCAGGAGCCGCCGGGAGTGGAACGTTTGCACTAGCATCGACTTCTTCGACTATAACAAAATTCACAAAGGCGCAATCAGAATCAGAGTATAAAATTTCTAGAACTGAAAGCTCCGAAGACCACCTGATACCCAAATATAATGACCTACCCGCTGTAAAAGCAAAATCACCTGAAAAAAGCCAACACTTCGAGCCAATTTCTATCACCCCTCAAAAGCAAAAAGTTCTAGATTATATTTCAAACTCAATTCAAAACCTCGATTTTCATTCGTCCGAATTCACCGCGCGGCCCGTTCTTTCAGAGACGTCGCAAAACTGTTCCACGTTAAAAAGGAGGTTTATTATTGTAGCTAGGCTTTCAGAAATCTTTTTATTATAAATATGAGATCATTTTTATAAAAGGTGGGTCAATTAGGTAACTTTTTTTTAATGTAACCACGACATTCGGCATCATAGCGCCGAACTGATTAAGTATATCAGCAAACGGTTTTTTGCAACGTGTAGCCAAGTTAATTTCTTGATATTGCAATTTTTTGTTTTTTATCTTTAATTAGTACCTTAACCCTTTTGAGCATATAAAAAAGTTCCGCCAAGGCACCAGAGCCACAATTGTGCCTCTACTTTGTAATGTTGTTCACAGACAGTTAAGGGCCTTTGGAATTTAATTTTGTCTGCATAAGGAAGTTGAAAGGTCATATTTTGCATTACATTCATTATCTTCTGAATTTTAATTTGAGGTTCTAGAAAAACTAGTGAAAAGCAACGGTGTACCATATCACGTAAACCGGTCACAGTTGTCTCTACAATTTTTCTTCTGTCGAACAATGCACAAGAATTGGCCTACGTCTAGAGTTTTTTCCGCTTTGATTTATATCTGCAAATCAAAGTAATTTAAAATAAGTCAAAATTTGATGGAAAAATCATGATTTTGATGGAAAAATGTTTATTTACCTATAAAAGCAGATATATGGCATTTTTTTCTATTATTTTCGAGTAATATGGTAATGAAGTACAACTGATGGGACATGTTGATTAGTTAAGCTTCACTTATATATAACTAAATTTTTCATGTTGTCTTGAAGTTCGAATTTAATATTCACTTCCCTAAGAAAAATGTCTGCCCTAGATACCAATAAATTTTTATTTCAACTTTATGGATGCACAAAACACTTTCCTAAAAAACTGGCTAATCTCACATTTGGATTTGTATGTCCAGTTCCGAAATAATTTTTACGGAAGTGGAACATAGGCTCAAAATCCTGATAAATCAACTCCCCCGTAATGCCGCATAAACAATCGAAAAAAAATTCAATTATTTTCTTGAAACCGAATCTAATTCTCTATAATTTATTTGAAAACAAAGATTCCTCGATCCATTTTTTTGCTTTTTTTCGATTTTAGGTATGCTGGAGCCCGACATTGTGCTCTTGTGCTCACAGTGCTTAACCCGTTGAGCACAGAAAAAAAGTTCCCAGGCACCGACACCTTTATATATAGTGACTGTTCACCCTATTCAGAAAGCCAAGGTTTAGAGTTCATTTTTTTTTCTTGCATAAGGAAGTTCAAAACGATCTATTTTTGCATCACATTTATATTCTAGAATTTTGATTTTTAGTTCTTAGAAAATTTACTTATAGAGAAGCAAGTACGCTTATCAGGTGAACAACTCACAGTTGGTTTACAATTATTTTCCGTATCTTGCATGATGCACCATATCTACTACTATCATCGTTTTTTCTATTTGATCTTCACAATCAATCAATTTTTTTAATAGGTTTAAAATTTTTGATAAAATCAATTTTATAAAAATGTTTATTTTTCCCCTCTAAAAGCAGATAAGTACACTTCTGATATTATTTCGCGTCCAGATACTAATAAGTGACTTCTGTGGACAATTTAATTGGCTCGAATTAATTTTTAAATAATTAAAAATTTTCGTGAAACTTAAAATTAAATTTGAAATTATCACTTTGAAAAAAATAATCTGTCCTGTATACCAATTAATCTGTTTTGTCAAGTGTCACCTGGACAAACCACTTCCTAAAAACTGGCTTATTTCACATTTATTGACCAATAGTCGCATTATTTTTTTAGAGATTAAGTATTGGAAAAAATTCAAACTCAACCCTCCGTAAAATTTGAACAAAATTCAAAAAAAATAATTACTTTTTGATAACCTTGGCAAATTCTTCGTTAATGTATCAAGCGACATTCTACGATTGTTTTTTTGAGTATTTTAGATGATTTATATGCAGTCACCAATTATATAGGGTTGTGCTCACACGGTTAAGTATTTTTTTAAAAGGAGGTCACCTTCTCATACTCATATGGGAAAACCATAGCTGATTATCGAGAAATGTTTTTTTGCATTCAACTGCCAACTAAAAAAGCTCAATGTAGAAATTTATAAGTTGATTTGCATCCGTTCACCGGATATAACCGGAAAGTAATTTTTTGGTAGGTTCGAATCTCGGTGGGCCCGAAATTTTTTTTTTCTTAAAATCAGCCGGAAAGTTGAATTTCTATTTTTCGTTCTTATATCACGATTATCTACACATTAACTGCTTGAACTATAATTTTGATTGAATTCCCGAAGAAAAAACGAGATTCGATTTTTTTCTCAAAATTTATACCAAAATGCCTATAAATAGATCTCCGGTTACCGGTGAACCGGTTGTCCGATAAAAAGGAAAACTTCTCCATTAAGCTTTTTAGTTGCCAGTTTGAATGCAAAAAACATTTCTCGTATTTTCGTATGGTTTTCCCGTAATCGTCATGAGAAGGGTGGCCTCCTTGAAAAAAAACTAACTAAGCATCCGGTTCACCGGTAATCGACCTTTGAAATTACCAGTAATTCTAACGCAAAACATATGGGAATTTTCAAAAAATATTTTTTTTTGGATAATTTTTTTTTTCATGTAAATCACTAGAAAACTGTTTTCCTTGACCGTTCTTACTAATTCATAACCACAGCCAGACCGATGATTAACATAAATACATACAATTTAATAAAATAAGACAAACGAATTTGAGCCTACTGAGATTCAAACCCCTGAACTTTCGGTTTAAAACAACAATTACCGGTGAACCGATTGACTTGGAAAAAAACAAAACATTTCCATCATCAGAAATTTAGTTGGCTACACGTTGCAGAAAACAGTTTGGTGATACATAATATGGTTTCCGCGCTCTGATGCCGCTTGTCCGTGGTTACATTAAAAAAAGCTACCTTATGAAATTCAACTCTCGAAAACCCGGAGTATACATTTTTTCTCCTATCTTTTGCTATGAAAAGCCCGAAACGTCTACCAATTAAAATGCAACACAAAATCACTAAAAATCATATGTCAATTAAATACAACTTTTGCATAATTATCCGTAGCATAAATATTTATGGATCATTATAATGATCCATAAATTTTGGTTGGTTATAAATATTTCTTTTTGAATTATTCCAAGTACAAAAAACTAGATCTAAAAATATTTAAGAAATATTTTTTCGTTTGTGGTTCAATTATATATATATTTCACATATGTAGGTACACCTACTAAAATTACGTTCACCAAAAATATTAACCTGTACCGACCAATAATTTCTTACCCAGGTACGCACCATTCGTACAAAATAGTACGAGCACGTTTCAAAAAATGATAAAAGCAGTACCAATCATCCGATTAGAAAGTAAAGGCTGAGGGACATAGTTCAAACAATTATCTTGACCCTGGTTTTTTTTTAATAGCAATATATTGCTTTTAAAGTGGTCAAACACTACACTATCGCGCTCCCGGGAGAGACATTTTCGATATTTTTGTCTATATTTCAAAACCCAGACATTCTTAAATTATACAGTATGTAAAAAAATTGTTCGAGAACAAAAGGTCCAATTTTCTCTGGATTGAAAGTAATTTTCCTGCAAATCATAGGCTTTGATCCAGAGAAATTTCCCTTGTTGTTCTCGAAATTTTTTTTACATACTGTACATTTTAATCACATATTAATAATTGAATAATTTTCTTGACAAACATATTAAAAATAGTTTTACGATCAGTATTATTCGAGATTTTTTATGTTTTGTAATTTTTATTTTCGAAAATTTTTCTATTTTCTTCTCTAGCTTTTGTTTCTCTCAAATAGATTTTTTATGTCATAATTATCGCAAAATACAGATTATATAGGGATGATTAAAAAATGATAGAGAGCAATCGGAAAGGATGATTTGTTAGCTGTACATATGGGTATAGCGTCACGCAGTGCCCGAATATAAGGGCCCGGTGTTCATTCAAAACCAGATAAAAATCAAAAATATCTAAAAAAAATTAATTAGAGGTAAAGCTGTGATTCATTACCTTCAAGAGAAATATATTCATACAAGAGAAATATTTATCGGTAATTTGGGTTGATATATTATCATATCTTAGTAAAAATATAAGATTTTTTTAAATTACAAGTTGATTTTTAGGTTTTTTTTCGAAATTCAATATACTCATCGTAAAAGCGCACGCCTCTGCAAAATAAAAGTCGGATTTAATTTTTGAAAAGATTGTTAGAATTTTCGTAAATCATAGTAACTACTCGATAAATTTTTATCGTAAGTTTTGTGAGACAAACGTGCTCGGAAAAAAATCTTTTCTCATTTGTCAAACGCTATAACTTCATAAAAAATTATGTCACGGCATTTTAATCTAGATATTCTGAATTCTCGTACAATTTTGAGTTTTCCTTGATCCTAGCGATACAAAATATTGGCACACTAAAATGTGAAAGGGGTTTGTTTGTGGGGTCGTTTCTTGTCTCAAAGAGGAGCACTCAAAATATAATTTTGTTTTGTCTTTCGAGCGGTTTAAGTCCGAGTGTATTAATGCAATCCAGTTTTAAATTTGATATTCAAATTTTTCAGAAAATTTTGTATAATCATGGTGNATCTCAAAAATAAATGTTCAGCGGTTAAAATTCTACAGACACTTCGTGGGTCGAAAAACGACAATCTCGTACAATAGTGTACGATGAGTGCGTACAGGTTAATAGCTTATGAAAGTACGTAGACCAAATTTAAATTTTTGGTGAAGGTATTTTAAGCCTGGAAGAATAATTTAAATTGCTTCAAAAGGCAAAAAAATAATTTCTAAATTCCTTCAAAAACGCAAAAAAATTATTTCAAAAGTGCATTAAAAACACAAAATTTTTTTCTTTTAATTATCTGATTCATAGCTAAAAAATACTTGCAAAAATAAACCTCGTCAAAAGGACCATTCAAGACTTCTAGAAAACCTTCGCCAAAAATCGCTCGATATCAATACAAAAACCAGTCACTGGGAAGAAAAAATAAAAATAATGGCAGAAAAACGTGAGCAAAAGATTTTCGATAGTCCTCCTGGCGTTCACAATTTAGAAACCCTCTGCGCTGAAATTCCCTCTCCTCGCCCCATAGCGCAACCTGCTGAAACTCTTATAGAATATGCACCAGAAATACGACAGGAAGCTGTGAGTATCGTCGAGTCTACCAGTTCTGTTGAGAATAAAGTGCCAAACCGTCCAGTTAAATTTACGCAAAACCACCTGCCTGACGAGTTAAACATGATTGACCTCATGTACCAAAAAGAACGCGAACGGCGCCGACAGGTCAAACTCAATGCGAAAAATAAAAAGAGAAAAAGTAAAAAATCGTCTTCTCGTGATTCCTCGCAAATTTCAGTGACAAAAACCGGGGGCACCGATGGCCCCGTGAGTTCTGCCACCTCGATGACCTCCTCAAAAGCGATTGATTTAAGTTCAAAAATTGATACGGATTCTGAGTCGGTTAACACTTTCTCTCATGGGCAATCTAGTAAATACTCAAATTTTACGGATGTTAACTCCCCGACGGCAAAAACTACAGAATCGATCAAGGATGCCATTTCGATACATTCCAATATTGTAGCAAGTACAACAGAAATGCTCTCAACGGAAGAGTCGATATTAACCAAAGTAAGCATTTAAAATTTAAGAACTGTATTTGACGGCGGCGGTATCTTTATCATGGGTTTCTAAAATGTATACAAACCGCAAAAAATAATTTTTCATGCCATTGCGAAAAAATATCCATGTTAAAGATACCTTCACCGTCTTTTACAGCACTTCAATGCTTTAAAAACTCGTACCAGAATAAAAAGCTTCATCAATTAATCGGAAAACGTCCTAAAAGTCATATAATCATAAAAATCATATAATCAATTCATAAAAAAACAATTTTGGCAAAATCATTTGGAGGATTTGGGTTCCGAAAACGGTTAAAGCTTGAGCCAATTGTTTATTGGAAAAAACAATTAAAGTTTTTCCTGAATTCTCATTTGCAACTACAGTAGAGTTTTCAATAGGACACGAACGGGCTACAACTTTTTGCCATTTTTCTTCGAATAAATTAAAACAAAAATAACATTTTAGGGTTTTATTAGTATGAAAAGATTTATTTAAATGATTGAATACTAAAAAAAGCTAAAATTTTATTTTTTGATAATTTATTTGTAGATAATTGGCTGAAAGTTGTATCCCGTTCGCTTCTATCAAAAGCTCTCTACTGTATTTTTTACAAAATCTCGCTCAAAAAATGAGGGTACGGCGAAAGATCGTGGCTCTTTTTCTAAAGCTCTTTTAACTAATCCAGCTCGTTTTGTGATTAAGAATTACAAAAACTGTCCATGATATGTTACTGTAGATAGCTTTTAATAGGACGCAAACAAGCTCCAACTTTTAGCCGTTTTTCATATAAAATGTTACACAAAATCAAAATTTTATACTGAAAAACGCTTAAAATTTGAATTTTGTAATAATTAATTTGCTATGAAAAGCTCTCTGTTATAAAAATAACATATAATATGTAAAATATTTCAAATACAACAATTTCAATACAACATTTAGGCTTCTGAAATAAACGAAAAAATTTTGTCCGAGTCGAATTTTTCAATCAGCGACCATTACACCTCCCCCGCCAGCGAAACGCCTATTGTCGAAAATAGTTCAATTTTAACTTCTACGAGAACTGAAACCGCAGATCCAGGAAATCAACTTTACGAGGTTTTTGCTGATCAACTTCGTCAGTCTGAAGCCGCTGAAAATCAGCTCAAAATTATTGAAAATTACGAATCGAAAAAGTTTCTTGATGAAATGCGTGAAATTCAAAAAACTGGTAAAAAAGCTGCGGACCTAATGCTAAAAGCCAGTAAAAATTTTGCAAAAGAAGCCGAAGTTCCACTTACAACCAGTAATGAAATCACTGAGACTTCTGAAGAATACACTACTGAAAAATTCACATCTGAAAAAATAACGGAAAAAATCTCAGAAAGTTCAAAATTTGATTTGTCATCTTCCGGTACGATTACCAGTAAAATTTCGCCTCGAAGTGATACAGTAGTTGGTACAGAAACAGTACGGACATATACGGCCCCAACTGTGGAATCTAAAACAGAGATTGTAAGTGGGACTGAGACAGAAACGGACAAAATCAGCGAATCTATCATCGAATCCGAAAAAAGGTAAACGGCGTTTTAAAAAGCAAATTTTTGTCGGTGGTGTTTTTCCTTTATCATATTTTTTGGCAAAATTAGAGTTAAAACGGCAAAATAAATTTGGAAGCTAAAAATAACCCCGCCCAAAGTATTTATATACAATCAATTCAAAACGTACATTAGGTAACTCCTACTTACTATTGCATCGAACTGTTTTTTAATTTAAAATAGCATAAAAAATGTTCATATGAATAAAAATATTACAAAATTTTTTTGATATAATATGACCCGGAATGTCAATATTGAGTAGCTTTTTTTTAAAGGAACCCACCCTTGTCAGCTTAATAACTCGAAAGTCATACAAGATATAGACAAACGGTTTTCTGTATAGTGTAGCCAAGTAAATTTGTAACATGGAAAACTTTTTATTTTTTTTCGGTCAACCGGTAATTGAGGGCCAAACCGGTAAAATCGGTTTTCTACAGGATCCAACACAAAAAACTTTTGAAAATATACTCTCTCAGATAATTTTTTAAGGGAAATTTTTTGGCAATAATATTTTTGATATTTGACACCACCTATGGGGTCAAATTACACTTTTTCGATATTTATAATAAATATGGGTATTCATATGGCAATATGCTTTCTGGGATAGTTTTTCAAGACAAATTTTTTGGCAATAATATTTTTGATACTTGACACTACCTATGGGGTCAAATTACACTTTTTTTCGATATTTATAGTAAATATGGGTATTTTGTGGCAATATACTTTCTGGGGTAGTTTTTCAAGATAAATTTTTTGGCAATAATGTTTTAGATATTTGACACCACCTAGGGGGTCAAATTACATTTTTTTCAATATTTATAACAAATATGGGTTTTAATATGGCAATATACTTTCTGGGGTAGTTTTTCACGAGAATTTTTTTTTGATATTTCCCAAAGGGCAAATTAGACAATTTTTGGCAATATTTTTTGTCATTTAAGGGGGTGTGCATGTCTGATTTTTATGAAGACTTAGAGGCAATCAGAGTACACCAAATTGCTTCGGGATGTTTTCAAAATGTGTGTTTTTCGAACTTTTCACATTTTTTCAATTATTTCTCAGTATTTTTTCAGATAAGTAAAAAATATTGTTTGTTAAGATTTGACCACTAAAACTTCAAAATATCGGCTTGACGTAAGCCAACTTTATGTTCGTGTTTCACTGGCTTTCTTTTGAGCCTACTTTCGAAAAATCTAAGCACATTTTTTTCTCGAAAAATCATATATTCGAGTCTGCATCGAAATTTGGGAAAAAATCCACGAGAATCCTTAGAAATGCAACAAGGTGTACTTTAAAAATTTTTGGCCCCATTTTGAAACTAAACCTCGGAGAGAATAGATTTTAAAGCCAAAAATCGTCAGTTTATGGGACCACTAGGAAAATGCAGTCATCGAAATAAAAAAACGTACACGATAAATCTTACTTTACTATTCTACTATTATGTCAACTTTTGAACAAATTTCGATATATGGTCTGGGATGAGATAGATTTTGAAATTTTGCGAAGTTACCTCCTGTTACGACTATGTTACGATTAATGTGGTCATCAAAATCTGAGTTTGATCTTTGATTTCACAAAATAAAGGCTAGGTCTACAACTTGGAATTTTAAGAATTATTGCTAAAGCTTCATATTTTCCTAAGCTAGCTCTGCAAAATTGCAAATCAGACATCCAAAAATGTAAATTTGAATATATATTTTAGAGGTGAATATACAAAAAGTGTAATTCGACATCCATGACGCTGTCAAATATCAAAATAAATATCACCAAACAATTTCTCTTGAAAAACTATCCCAGAAAGTATATTGCCATATTAAAACCCATATTTGTTATTAATATTGAAAAAAGTGTAATTTGACCCCATAGGTAGTGTCAGATATCAAAAACATTCTAGCCAAAAAATTTCTCTTGAAAAACTACCCAGAAAGTATATTGCCATAACATACCCATATTTATTATAAATATCGGAAAAAAGTGTAATTTGACCCCCTATGTTGTGTCAAATATCAAAATTTTTATTACCAAAAAATTTCTCCTAAACAATTATCCGAGAGAGTATATTTTCAAAAGTTTTTTGTGTTGGATTCTTTAGAAAACTTATTTTACCGGTTTGTGCCCTCAATTGCCGGTTGACCGAAAAATTATAAAAAGTTTTCCATGTTACAAATTTACTTGGCTACACCATACAGAAAACTGTTTGTCTATATATTGTATGACTTTCGAGTTATTAAGCCGACAAGGGTGGGTTCCTTTTAAAAAAAAAGCTACCTGAGCATTTCGGCCACTAAATTTCAAAACCTCGATATTTCGAAAACCGGAGGCTCGAAGGAGTTCATTTCAGCACCAAAGACACTAAAATTTTTACAAAATTTAACCCTGAAAATATTCGCCGAAAAAGTTTAGTGTCTTTGGTGCTGAAATGAACTCCTCCTGAAGCCTACGGTTATCGAAATATCGAGGTTTTAAGATTTAACCGGTATTTACCGGTGGTTCGAGTTGACCGGCCAAGTTATAGCCCTGAACCTCCTTGGTTGCCTCCAAAAATTATTTTTTGCTTCTGATATCTGGTTCGCCTACAATCGGTACCAAACCGGACGATGGTCACACATTGCATTGAAGTGAAAACCCGTCATAATATGTTCAGTAAATGTGTAAAATACAGAGATAGTGGAATATAACTAGAATTTATCGTATAGTACCAAAAAAGTATTTTTTTTTCTCGTTTTTATGCAATTTTACCATAATTTTTTTAAGGCTAAAGATACCTTCATTAATTAATTAAGAGTAATAATCCAGGAAAAAGAAGCAATTTTTTTTAGAAAAAATGCACCCAGTTACCTCAAATCGCCAAGTTTTTGCGAAAGCTCCTGTGGTGACGCCTGTATTTACACCAAATTGTATATTATATAATATTAGAGTCATATAATATTATGAACAATTTGGTGTCATATTATCTGACCCTTTCCGAGTCATTTTGTAATTTGATCAATAAAAATCCCCGCAAATGTCAAGTTATTCCAATTTTTCATTAGTTACTCAAACGTGATGAATGAATCGTCGGCAAAAGATTCGTATTCTACTTATGCCTCTGATATGGAATCAAGCACACGGTTATTAACTCCTAGTGTCGAACATTGGCGGAAAATTAACGAGAAAATTCGATCCAGAATTCCAAGCGAAGATCAAAGTGACGTTTCGACAGAGCCAGAAAATATGAATGATTCTTTTACAAGGTTAGTTTTCTGGGGCCTTCGGGAAATTAAAATATAACTCATTTCTTTCAAAACTTAAAAAATGAAATTTTAAAACCCCGGAACAAAAAAAAATATTTATGGTCTTGTAAAAAATAAGTTTATTTTGACGTTTCGGCTAAGAAGCTATTTCCATTGTAAAGAGGATAAGATATTTTACCACATCATTTTTGTCAATTAAGAAACTCTAATGAAATGACTTGAGGTCTGGTTTTTTTTGGACGGTATTTTTTGACGCGTTTTTTTATTTTCGTTTTAGCGGTAATTTGCCGAAAATTATCGATTTCTCGAAAAACCAATTAAAAATTACCGGTTAAAAACGGAACTCGTTATGCGTTACATATCGATTATGGAGCCTCCTCGCTCATATAAGCCACTTTTTAGTCAACATTTTTATATATGTTGGCTTTTGAAAACGACTCATCCGATTAAGTTTTTAGATAGCTCAAACTAAGCACAACTATTCAGTGAAAAAAAAATTAAAAAAATGGTCCGAATCAGACCATTGTTTCCTATTTTTTTAATAAAAACTGATAATTAAACAATTTCAGTAATTTTTATTGAATAAATAATCAGATTATTTATTTTTTATGTAATAATTTTCGGAAAAATCCCTTCATCAGTTACCTAAGTAATAGTTTTTACAGTATATGCTTTAAGATATGAAAATAGATATATGAAATAGAATGATGAAGGGGTTTTTCCCGAAAATTATTACATAAAAAATAAATAATCTGATTATTTATTCAATAAAAAATTATTCGCAAAAAAACAACCAATGAATTTCAGTGATCTCAGTAAAAAAATCAACAAATGATCCGATTCGGACAAAAATTTTTTTATCATTCACTAAATATTTGTGCTCAGTTTGAGCTATCTAATAACTTCATCGGATGAGTTGTTTTCAGAAGACAAATCAAAAAAAAATTGTGGCTTAAAAAGTGGCTAATATGTGCGAGGAGGCCCTGTAATTGAAATGTAAAATCTGATTTTTCTTTGCGAAATGGTTTTTTCAGTTTGCGTTTTTTATAATTACTGTTTTTTCGTGCTACATACAAAGTTTATTTTGACCCCAAAAAATATTCCGCAAAATTAAATTTTTTGAATACTTTAATTTTTAAAATAATTCTATCGTCAATATTAATTTTTAATTTCAGGTTTATGGCTGATATGGTGAAGCAATATGTAGTTGATGAAAAATCAACCCGCATGAAATTCCATTACGCAATGCTTCATGCGCGCGAAAAAGCGATCAAAGACAAGAAAAAACACGACCTTGCCTTTGAGGCTAAAATTCAAAAGAGCAAAAAAACTAGTGGTCATAAGAATCCAAAAGCCAAAGATGAAAAAATGCCAAAGCATCAAAATGTGGATAAATCCTATCACTCAGAATCTGATGCGTCTTCGGTACAAGATAAGGTTAAAAAGTGGTTTTCTCTTGATGAAAAACATCTCACTCAACGAGCTTTTATGCTTCAAAAAAGACGCAAAAAGGCAGAAAAATTGTTGGCTTGGAAGGAAAAGTTAGACGAACAAGAAAAATCAGTTTTAATTATGGAAGAAAAAGCCTCAAAAGCACTGAAAGAAAATAAATCAGAGGTATTTTTGAATTATTTAACAAATTATAGAAAATTATCCCAGATTATTGAACTTCAGTTATTGAGCTGAAGCATTACACTAGACACCATCTATGATACGAAAGTTTGTCCGAAATTTCGGCTTGTTTGTAATACAAACTTTGTATAATAAGGAAAAAGGGGATCATTTAAATTTCGTTCTATTTTTGGGTGAAGCTTTCTATCTAAAAATGGCATTTTTAGCATGGAAACTTTTCTTATAGAATTGTATAAAAAACGACGAAAGATTTTTTCTAAAATTTTCAAAAAAAAATTTTGTGTTTTTTATGCGTTTAAAAATTTAATCTTGTAGATTTCTTTTAAATTGTAACGTGTAAATGAATTTTTTTGGAAAATTCTACAAATAAAATCAATTTTGAAAAATATTTTTTCTGCGGTTTTTAAGCAAGTTTATAAAACATTTTTTTAACTTTTTCCCTGAAACTTTCTACGAAATTTTCAACATCGAAAATAAAAAATACTTTCAGCCCTCTGAAACAAATTCTGGTGTAGAAGATTCCATTCCCGAAAGTGGTACAACTGAAGAAACTCTGAATGCAACCACTCACAGGTAAGAGTATATTTTTTATAATAAAAAAAATCGATGAGAAATAAATTTAAAAACTTATTTTAGTGAAACCGATCTTGATCATTCCGATATCGAAACTCGAATGAAGGTGATGAAAGACCAACTGCGAGAACGTGAGCGAATGGCTGCAAAACTCCGAAAAGCGCTTCGAAAACAAACTGAGAGTGACCGGAAAAAGGAGTTGAAACGTCAAGAACCAACGCTTAGAAAACAAATTGAACAATTTGATAAAATGATCTTAGAAGCTCAAAATCAACTCAGGTAAGTCTTACGGAAAATCTACAGTCCCCGGTGTGTAAAATTCTCACGAGAGGCACAAATTTCATTAACCGTTTGTTCTGAGCTGAATAAAAGTTGCTTGAGTTTCATGTTCTGGGACCCACGAGATATTTGTCTAAATTTTTCAAAAAAAATACCCAAAAGTGTTTTGTATGATGATCATACTATGATCGTACCGGTACAAAAAGTCCATTTTCGCATTTTTTGAATACATTTTAATTGGCCGAGGCGATAACAAATATTTTTTTATTCGTGGGGCATATGAATGAATTTAAAAAAATAAAGAAGAATATCCGAAGAAATTTTGAAATATCATCTAATTTGTCCGTAATCGTTGAAAGGTCCTCAAAATGGCTGTTTTTTTGTACATCACGGCTAAAACATTTTAACTCGAACATCTGAAGTCAATTTTTTTTCCTGAATAGCGTTTTTTCAGAATCGAACATATTCGGAGAATATCCGAGGACTTTTCGATACCTTGTTTAAACAAAAGTTTATAATTACGAGGTGCTTGAAGTTTAGGTTACTTCAAAATTCGGCAAAAATATGTTTTTTTCTCAGGTTTGCAAAATTATTTTTAAAGAAAATAATTTTTTTTTATTTTTACGATGTATCAGCATTTAAAATGGCAAAAAAATTAGTCAGATTCGATGTCTATATCACGAGTTTCCGTCAATTATTTGGAAAAAAATACTTGGAAAAAAACTGAAATTTTGCAAATTTATGAGTTTTTTTTCAGTCAAAATTTAATTTTTTTGTAAGCAAACCGTTAACAAATTTTTTAATGCAGCAAAAATTAATATTCTACCACATATGGTTCCCGAGAGATAATCCTCGTGGTGTTCCGATTACAAAATTGAGAATGAAGTAAAAATTAGCTTTCTATCATGTCTGAGAGCTGGAATATAACGTCCGTGGGGTACTCCCTTAAGTACACCTGCGCGATAATCTAAATTGACCAATAGCAACCAAGCTTAACGGGTCAGAAAATGAGTTACCAAAATCACTTTTTTATAACTAATTTGATATTTAAGCATATTTTTAATTTTTAACTTTATTTATAAATACCAGGACCTTAGTAAGGTCACCTTACTCACAAAAAAATTTGCTTGTTTTCTAAAATAAAAATTTTGGAAAAAAAAATTCGGAAAATTTTTGAAAAAAAAAGGTCATTTTTTGAGAAAACTCCTGGAAATTCTGATTAAGGTCGCTTTTTTTAGGTGGGCCCACCCATCCCCCAAAAATGAACCCGGGAAAATTTTACGGGGGAAACCATAGGCGATATCGAGAAAACAGTTTTTTGCATTCAACTGCCAACTAAAAAAGCTAAAGGAGAAATTTTATTAAGTTGATTTGACATCCGGTTCACCCGATATAAACCGGAAACTAATTTTTGGTAGGTTCGAATCTCGGTGGCCCCAATTTTTTTTCCTAAAATCAGCCGGAAAGTTCAAATTTTTATGTTTTTTGTTCTTATATCACGATTATTTACACATCAACTGCTTGAACTATATTTTGATCAATTCCTGGGAGAAAAAAAGAGATTCGATTTTTTTTCAAAACCAGCTGAAAATGCTTAAAAGCCTTAAAAAGATGTGGGGCACGCATAATTGGGCTATTTTTTACACATTTTCAAGTGAAGTTTCTGAGAACCTGGCTTCAGAAATAATAATTTTTCTTCCAAATACGTAGTACAACTCTTAAGGAAGTTTGCCAGTACGTCTCTAAAAGTACTGAAAAGCCTACTCTTCATTCATTTCTTATAATTTTTACTTGTTATTTGCAATTTAACTTCCAAATATAAATGCGCATCTCCGAGCGGTAGGAAATTTTAAAAAATTTGCCTTTAGTGGTCAAAACAGCGTTGAAAAGTCTAACCAAATAGGTGTCTTTTCTTCTGCGATTTTTATGTTAAAAAAAAATTTCCTTGATGACTCAGTTTTTTTATAAGGCCCCCCTTTTTTATGTAGCCCACCCTAAGGGGTATATGTTCTGAGAGAACTAGACTAGAAAGCGACAAACGGTTTTTTGCATCTGAATTTTAACCGAATTTGTAGTGGTAGAAATTTTTCTTTTTTTCGGTCATTTTAAGCAATTTCGATGACTGATTTNCGGTCACGTGATCAACCTAGGAAGCCAAAAATTTTCTACCGCATATTTTTTCCCAAGGTTTCACATGTCAAAAACCATTTGTCGCTATCTTGTCTAGTTCTCCCAGTCGAAATCACAAGTGGGCTACCTAAAAAAAAGCGACCTAAGCATTGGGGTAGCTTTGAACGAGGAAACTTTTGGCAATATTTTTTTGACACCCGACACCACCTGGTGGAGTAAAGAGCACTTTACGTATAGAACAAACCGCTCCCCAATATCTCTTATCGCTTAGGTAATTTTTTTTTAGGTGGGCCCACTTTCTCATAACGATTATGGGAAAACCATAGGCGATATCGAAAAACGTTTTTTTGCATTCAAGTGTCAACTAAAAAAGCTCAATGGAGAAATTTTGTCTTATTCATCGAACTACCGGTTCACCGGTAACCGGAGATCTATTATATACGTATTTTCAGTATAAAATTAGAGAAAAAAATTTGGGCCCATCGAGATTCGAACCTTTCAAAAATTATTTTCCGGTTTATATCCGGTGAACCGGATATTCAATCAATTTAATAAAATTTCTCCATTGAGCTTTTTTAGTTGGCAGTTGAATGCAAAAAAACGTTTCTCGATATCG
>SCLH01000126.1:131272-219212 GCA_004367855.1 Oikopleura vanhoeffeni
GAGATATCATATTTCAAATTTGAGACCAGTTATAAATAGCTAAAGTTTCACTTGTAAATTTGAAACTCATATGTCATTGTGAAAAATGTATGGTTTTTCAAAAAATACAGGGTGAGTAAACCTCTTTTTTCTCTCGCAGTTATCTAGTTCACAAACTTCGAAATTTGGAAATATTACGTGTTATTCACTTAATTCTATCATTGATCTCAATCAGTGACAAATAAGTAAATTGATTTATATTCCAGTTTTCCCGTGGTGAGCGCTCAAAGTAGTGCATTTAGATAGGCTTTTGAGTGTGAGGCGAAGTTCTCGTTTCTGGGTGTGAGAAGGTGCATTTTGGCAGATTTGCACTTTTTCAATTTTTTTGTCTTCATGTGAAACTTCTTGCCACCTAATAAGAAATATTTATTTTCATTAGTTAAATTTATTAAATTTCACGCGGTGGATGGGTCGGCTTACCAATTAAGCAAGTCTCGGTGAAATTTTTTTTTGTTTTAATTTTAGATTAAAGAGGACTAAAGTAAATTTCGCGAAAACCGTATTTTCATTCAAAAAACTATGATTCAGAGTATAAACAAGAGCGAGAAAACAAGAGCGAGAAAACAAGAGCGAGAAAACAAGAGCGAGAAAACAAGAACGAGAAAACAAAACGTAGACATGTTTAAATATAATGAAGGTAGGCATTCCTAATATTTTCAGCTTAGGATTCCAGAAAAATAAGTTTGAAAAATTTAGAACCAGAAATGAGGAAAATTTTCAAAATAATTCCAAAAAGTTTCGATCAAAAATCTCAAACAAAGTTTCATATGATTTTTCAAATAGCATATAAAAAAATATGTGTCACCTACGGAAAAGTTAAAGTAACTAATTAAGAGTTTTTCGTTGATTTGGTAACTTATAATGCAAAAATATTTGAACACAAAATAAGGCATTCTTTTGATAATGTTCGGAACTTTTTTCAAAAAATTTCTCATAATTTTGTCAAATTCGGAAAGTTTAATTCAAACTCAAAATTTTCTTAAAAAGCAAAATTTCGAAAATTCTGTAGTTACAAAAATTGCCTGGATTATGAAACATCATTTTGATGGTATATCGAGAAAAATATATAAACCCAGTAAAAAAGTTTTCATCAAGGAGCTCATATCCGCGGATATCCGTATCTGTCAAAATGCATCAAGGCCCTTAACACACATACTTATTTTGGTTACAAACTACCAGAGTCGATCTGGAGAGCTTAGTTTCGTATAGTTAACAACATCCGATTGACTTCAAATTTCAAATGCTTAAGTTATTCACAATTCTGTATCTTCTCGTGCTTATATAATTTCTCTAGCTAGTCTACTTCTTGAGCTTAAGCAACTTTGTCGCGTCGAAATTTTGCACCTTAAAAGTTTACGTGAGTTTTTGAAAGTTAAGAAATCTACTTAGAAAACATTTAAGGCCTTTGACCAGTTAGAATTTTTGTTTTATTCGTCGTGTTCAAAAATCAAAAATTTTCATTCATAGAGTCGAAAATAATTTCTTTATTTGTGATTTTCACACCTCAAAATAATTTCAATTTTTTCTCTTAAAATTAATCAACTTCCAAAAATAAAATAAATTGAGTATTTTTTATAAGTGAAAAATCATTTATGAAGCTTGACCGAACAACAATCTGTAAATTGATAATATTTGATAATAGGTTGGACTATATTAAGGAGAGTCGGTGAATTTTGGCAAATTTGCACTTTTTTCATTTTTTTCTCGCTTGATGGGAAACTTTTAGTCACTTCAAACATTGTGGAAAAGTATTGTGGATCAATTATTTTTACTTTATAAATCGACTTTTGAAAAAACACTCAAAAACGCGCGTTTGCTATCGAAGGTGTCTTAATTACAGTAAAATTAATTATATTTATTTGTATTAATAAGAAGCTCTTAAAAATGGTCTCGACCACTGTTGAAAATTTATTTAATTTCGATTTATACGATGTTTACGTCGAAATCAAAAATTTTAATTGTTGAAAATTGACGAAAAAAACCAAAATTTTAGCACATCCAAAAAAATATTTTTTTCATGAGTTAAATGAATTACATTTTAAACGGTGGCTGGGTCGGTTCACTAATTTTACAAGTTTGGGTGTGATAATTTTTGTTTTAATTCTGGATAAAAGAGGGCTTCGATGGACTTCTGCCAAACCGTAGTTATACTTCAAAAGATATGATTCAGAGTATAAACAAGAGCAACGAAACAAAACGAGAACATATTTGAATATAGTAAAAGAAGCCATTTCCAAAATTTTTAGCCAAAAATTCCATTTAAATAAGTTTGAAAATTTTTGAACAAGAAAATTTTCAAAATATTTCCAAATAGTTTCTCATCAAGAGCCCATATCCGTATCGGTCAAAATGCACCGACCCCCTTTAGGGCCTCGGTGCATTTTGACAGATACGGATATCCGCGGATATGGGCTCTTGATGAAAAACTTTTAACTGGGGTTATACCCAATGTGTTTTAGCTTTTGGGATGTTCCCCGATGAGATTCACGCTTAACCAATCAGAGCGCGACTTGGTTAGTTAATTTAAGTGGCGTTTCAATCTTTTCGGGGAACACCCCAAAAGCTCAAACACATTCGGTATATTCTTCTCAATATACCATCAAAATGATGCTTCATAATCCAGGCAACTTTTGTGACTACAGAATTTTCGAATTATTGCTTTTAAAGAAAATTTTGAGTTCGAATTAAACTTTCCGAATTCGACAAATTATGAGAAATTTTTGGAAAAAGATCCGAACATTATCAAAAAAATGACTAATTTTGTGTTCAAATATTTTTTGCATAATTTGTTTCAAATCACCGAACATAATTCTTCAATATGGCTACTTTAACTTTTCGCGTAAGTGACCACATTTTTTTATATGCTATTTGAAAAATCATATGACACTTTTTTGAGATTTTTGGTCGAAACTTTTTGGAAATATTTTTAAAATTGTCCTCATTTCTGGTTCAAAATTTTTCAAACTAAGTTTTCTTGAATCCTTAGCTGAAAATATTAGGAATGCCTACTTTCACTATATTTAAACATGCTTACGTTTTGTTTCTTCGCTCTTGTTTATACTCTGAATCATACTTTCTTGAATTAAAATACGATTTGCGCAAAATGTACTTTAGCCCTCTTTAATCAAAAATTAAATAAAAATCATTCTACCGAGACTAGCCTAATAGGTAAGTTGACTCGTTAACCACGCAAAATTTATTAAATTTGACTCATGAAAATAAATATTTCTTTCAATGTGCTAAAATTTCGTTATTTTTCGTCTTTTTTAGGAAATTTTAATTTTCGATTTTGACGTAGAAATCATATAAAATCCAATTATATACATTTTCGATTGTGGTGTTTATTTAAAAAACGATTTATAAAGTGAAAATAATCGATCTGAAAAAAAAAGATCATACAAAGTGAGCTCAAAAGTGGCAACTTACGTTTGAAATACTTTTCATTTGAAAATTATGAGGTGGCAAAAAGTTTCTCAAGAAGACAAAAAAAATTGAAAAAGTGCAAATCTGCCAAAATGCACCGAGGCCCTTTAAGTGTATTATGTACTAGACTTGATTTAAATAATATCTACCTTTCTTGTTAAGTGATATTAAGAGGGTAGTCGTCGCAAATAGATTTCGCTTAAAAGTAGGGACTATTCTATATCGGCCAAAAAATGATTTTTTTGCCAACAAGTTTAACCGCTAGAGGGCCTCAAAGACCAAATCTTAAAAACCTATCCCCTCCTCAAATACAAATAAGATCAACCAAATTTTTGCCAACAAGTTTAACCGCTAGAGGGCCTCAAAGATCAAATCTTAAAAACCTATCTCATCCTTAAATACAAATAAGATCAACCAAATTTTTCGGCTATGGCTGCCGTACGAAAATATCTTACTTTAATTTGGAGGATGATTTCAATATTTGAAGTTTTTACTATAAATTTTAAAGAATTTAATAATCTGGCCTTCTGATTGGTTCAGAAGTCAATCTTCAAGAAAACTCGAAGATTTATACGAAAAATGCCGTAAACTTTTCGCAATGCCTACCAATTTGATAATTAATCGAAATCAGATGTTATTGTCAATAAATATCTCAAGATATCATGTATTTTAATATATGACTCATTCATATAGATATTAATAAAATTAAGCATATATCAAATTTGAAATCAGAAGAGGCATTTTATGACCGAATTCCGCCAAACCTCGCAAGCAGGGAGTTTGAGACTTCCAGTTTTATAAAAAAAATAAGAGGGAATTTTTGAATTGTCATTTCCGGTCCAATAGCCAGAAATATGACTAATACTCTATAAAAAGGAAAATTTTCCCGCGGTACAAAATAAAATAATTCTTGAAGCAGATCAACAATTCCATAATTTGGGGGCCTTAATTACAAAACATATTGTAAAGCATGAATGAAGCACTTAATTGGAATTTCTGCATATACATCCCGTGTGATATAAGCGTTACAAATTTTGTTTTGAGAGTTATCTACTGTATTTTTTAGTAAAATTTTCCATCCTCCAAATTAAAGTTAGATATTTTTGTACTGCAGCCATAGCCAAATAATTGGGTTTATTTTATTCGTATTTAAGGAGGAGATTGGTTTTTAAGCTTTGGTCTTTGAGGCCCTCTGGCGGTAAAACTTGTAATCCAAAAAATCTTAGACCAAGCTTATTGTCATTTTTTGGCCGATATAGAATAGTGTCAATTTTTAAGCGAAATTTATTTGCGACGACTACCCCCTTAAAGTGCTTTTCAAAATACACAAAATATAACTATTTGTTTTTGCATGAGTAACAGTATTAATTCAACAATTTAGCTTTTAAATGACTCTATTACTTTAGAATTTGTGATTCGTTGCTGTTTTGTATATAAATGAAGCTGCAAATCCACTAGGTCGAAGATCGAACAGAAATTGACCCAAAAAATGATCGATGATGATGCGGATGCATTTGAAAAATTATTCTCAAATCACTGTTAAATTTCTAAATGTTTTACTTATTGTGATACTTTGAACAATAGTCAGCCCAAGTGATCACTTTTTTCTGAAAATGTATTCGAGTTTATTATTGAATAAAACGCCATTTTTGATGCAGTGAGTTGACCTTTCAGTTTTGAAAGTTTTTGGAAAAGCTTCGCTTCTTTATCGAAAAATGGCTTGGTTAAAGCTCAAAATCAGCGACAACCACTTCTTGAACCTTTTTGAGCACAGAACAACTTTATCGGCTCGAGTGACTTCAAACCTTCCAAAAATGGCAAAAGCCATTTTTCTTGAATTTTTTCCATCTTATCCATTTTGAACAATCTAGCTGCGTTACCAATTTAATAATTGGAATTATCTTTGGCTATTTGGTTCCAATATTACGGATAAATAATTTTGGATGTAGACATCAAGCAAAAATGTGATATTAGCAGTTAGAATAAAAATGTGTTTGATATATCCAGGGACAGACATTTTTCTTCGGAAGTGACAGTTCAAAATATCTATTGAAAATTTTGAAAGATATAATTTAATTACTTTAAAAATTAATTAAAACGATTAAAAATTGACCACCAATGATAATGAAAGTGTGAAAGTATGCTTTTATCGGAAAATAGCAATTTTATATTAATTATCGTGATTTTTGCAACAAAATTTTGGACTTACAGAATATTCAAAAATAACTTTCGATCAATTTTATTATTCTCGACCAAAAACTCATTTATTTTGACTTTTTGGCTGACCAGCCATATTCTCTGTGATAAACAAGAAAAATTTAACCGAAAGCTAAATATTTTGTTAAACATAATCAAGGAAAAACAAATTTCGTTAAACATGTGTTTTAAGGGGGTAGCGGTCGTACTCTTTTTAGGGTACTTTGGGGTGTAAACACTCAGAGAGCATAAACTTATTGAAAAAAATTAAAATAATTCCAAAAAAAAGTTCGAAATTTTCAATTTTTGAGAATTTTTCTGAGTATTATTTTTTGGAAAACATTGAAACCCAATGTTCGACCAGAAAACCTAAAAGTATCAAAAAGCTGTAAGCAGATTTTCTTCTCGGCATCACCCTAGCTTAAATTTGATGGTACTTTCGACTAAATCCGACGACTTTTATTTTCGAGTTTTCACTTCCGGTTTACTCAAATGCGAGTTTCCAGAATTCATATTTTTTTCTAAAATTCGGCTTCCTCAAAATAAGAAAAAAATATTTATCTATCTTTTCCCAAATTTATACTGCATTCTTAAATGTAACCTATGAGGAGTAGTACTTTGAAGATCGAAAACCTTTAAATTAGGCGGTTTTTGCAGTTCTAGAAAAAACTAGTTGGAAATTAAAAAATCCGCTACATCAAATAACAACCATAATTTTTTCCGTGTTGATGCCAAAATTGAGTGAGATCGTATGCAAGCTCTAGGAGGTTGTTCTAGAACTCGCCGCATGGTGGTCACCAGTGGTCGGCCAAAAATTATGATGATAGATTATTTTTGTAGATAAAGGATAGATCTACCATATGGCTATTCTCAAAAGTTTAAAAACAATTTAGTATTTTGGTAAAGTGGAGTACAAAAGTATCATTATGCGACCGCTACCCCCTTAAGATAAGAAAAATTGTGCTTTATCGAGCCTCAGATAAATTGCCCAATTTTTCGAAAATTTAACATAAATCTAATCAGAGCAAACTATGACGTAGCTCAGATCACTGTGCGTCGATCCCAAACAAATATAATTTGGGGAGACGATTGTGTGCTAGAATCACGATATTTGCTTTATCTTGCTTTTCTAACTTTATTTTCAAATAATGAATTTGAAATTTAGAATGCAAGAAAATGGCTTTTCAACTTCCCTGTGTGAAATTAATTGAAAGTCTAACTGCTTCAAGTTTTCTGTAAACAACTCTCAAAATTGAGCTGATATATACGATATATATATGATATATCATATATCGGCTCTGGTGCCTTGGCGAAACTTGTTTTTATATGCTCACAAGAGTTAAGAGTGACTCAGTCTTATCATTTGATCCAATTCTGCCAAATATGAAACCAAATTCGAGACCTTGTTGTCATACTGTAGATACGGTTATAACTGAAAATTAAACACATTTTAATTTAGGGATAAACGGAATAAGCGTTTGAATAAAAACTATCATAATTTAAATATTGACTGAATATCCCCTTATCACCTTTTGGTTAGAATGCGTAGCCATTGAGAATTTTCACTCCGCGGTAGTGCTCGGAAAAGAATCCTGTCTAAAAAATAAGAGGGCGAATGTAGGCGAAAATGTATAGATTGATCGCTAGTTAAACGAGAATGATCGGGAGTCAGCGCGTAGGTTAAATGTGGAAAGTTATCGTTCAGCCCGCTGCGCCCTCTAGGGGCTTAGTCGAAATATTTGAAAGAGAGAAAGACTCTTTCTGAAATAGCCTGCTAACAATTTAAATGCGTAATAGCCTTATCCTTCTTTAGCTCATAAATTTTATTCAAATGTCCCCATTATTTGTAACTTTTAAGAAAGCTTATTTAATTGTCTTAAAATGGATCTTAATAAATTNTTTATGAGCTAAAGAAGGATAAGGCTATTACGCATTTAAATTGTTAGCAGGCTATTTCAGAAAGAGTCTTTCTCTCTTTCAAATATTTCGACTAAGCCCCTAGAGGGCGCAGCGGGCTGAACGATAACTTTCCACATTTAACCTACGCGCTGACTCCCGATCATTCTCGTTTAACTAGCGATCAATCTATACATTTTCGCCTACATTCGCCCTCTTATTTTTTAGACAGGATTCTTTTCCGAGCACTACCGCGGAGTGAAAATTCTCAATGGCTACGCATTCTAACCAAAAGGTGATAAGGGGATATTTAAAATATAATGTTCTTTACGTTAATATTAGTAATGCCATATTGAAACATTTTATGTGATATTTGCCGAGAATCAAATATTACCATTCAGATTTAAATTGAATCATAGTTTTAATTAAATTATTTCTGCGTTTCGAAGCAAAAGAGCCAAGTATAAGACTTAGTAAGTATGACTTACGTATGGCAGTTAACCGACTGGGCAATTTTCTATTGGAGAAAGAATCTATAGCTATTACGGCACTTGCTGGGTCCTATTAACCATTTTAACCCAAAAGTTTTATATACAGGGTGTAAGATTTTTCTCTTCTTTTTTCCAAATTGCATAAATTGCTATCCGCTTATGAGAACGATTGATTTTGGCAAAAACCTACGTCTTTCTCAAATCAAACCAATCAAAACGGCGGAATTCACATTTATGCAATTTGGAAAGAAGAAGGGAAAAACCTTACACCCTGTAATTCGGCTTTGAAAACGACTTATTCGATTCAGTTTTTTGATAGCTTTTTTAAGGCAGTAACCGACGCGTTTCACTGTTTTTTAAACGCCTGTAGTTTGATGAGGAACGATGTTGAAATTACAGTATGTTGGAGATATTGTCTGAATTTGTCAAAAAAACAAGCGAAAAGTTTTTTGTATGACGGTACCGGTAGAAGAACCGGTCCAAAAAGTTCGATTTTCGGCTTTTTACTGATAAAATCATTTTGCAAGGAAATATCAGAAATTTTTTATTTTAAGTACGCCCACTAAAAATAGGTTTTTCTCGGGTACAATGGCCTCAGAAATTTGGTTTAAGGCCTATTTGCTCAAAATCGATAAAATTTACACGTAAATTTTGCCGATTTCGGTATCTTCAGCGTTTTATTAAAATATTTTCCAGCAGTGGTATCAAAAACTTTTCACACAAAAAGCTCATTTTCGCAATCGATAGAGACGTGGTACTATGGCCTGGTTTTCTCGATACCTAATTAAGTTTTTGATGCAAACATGTGCAAAGTTCAGGTACCTCGAAATTTTGACCATTTCACCATCTAAAAAATATTTTTTACATTTTTCCCAGGTTTTTCTATTTTTTTGTATTGGTCTGCAAGATTGAATTGCAGGCTAACTGGTCGGAGTAGAATAAAGGTCATCGATAAAGGCGCTCTAAAAATACAGCATGAATACTAAAAAAATACTTGGGAAAAATCTTAATTTCGGAACTTTATTTTTCGTCAAATCACAAATTTTATAATTGATTCGGAAGCAAATGGATAACAAAATTTAGAATGCAATAAAAATTAAATTTCTCCCATGTATGGATCTCAAGATACAGCCTCCGTCGGTTACTCCCTTAAGTTGAGCACAAAAATTAAGATAAAAATAAATTAATATTCCGAATCAGACCATTTTTTCTCTTTTTTCGAACAAAAACTGATTATTAAATAATTTCAGAAGTCTCACAAAACAAATTAAAAAATGGTCCAATTCGGACCTTTTTTGAATTTATTTCTATTATTTACTATACATTTGTGCTAAGCCGAATTACAAAAAAATTTGATTAAAAAAAATAGCTAAAAAGACCCAGCAAGTACCGTAATAGATATGATATTATTCAAATTCATATTATTCAACGTTTCACTTTTATTTCAATAAAGTATCTTCAGGATATTATTTTGAACGTTAAAGTTCGGACGAAAAATTTTTTGAATGCAGCGGGGTAATGAAAAAAACAACTGATTATGCCGAAAATAATCTTTTCTCTTTCTTTTCCACTCACGCGTCATTACTGTGACGTCAGAAAAAAAGAATTGGTTACAATATTTTCTGACATTACATTTATAACGCGGAGTGAGGAAGCGGAAGAAAGGATAATCTTTGATATACTGTGAAAAGAGAACTTAAAACCTTTTAAAGTTTAATTTGGCAATTTTAATGCTGATTAAAATCATAATGGTACGGTGAACCCAACAAATATTTATCGAAGAGCGAATACAATCATTTTATATAGTATTATTTTAGTTGCACCCTCAACGTATAGTATAATTGATAAAATCTGACGTTTCCTATCTGAAAAACTCACAAGAAAGAAGACTTTTTGAAACCCAATATCAATCTATTTTGTTGGTTGTAATGACCAGGTCGTTTATGATTGGTTCAGCGAAAAAATGCGAATATTCCTTTCACACCTTTTGCTTAATCTGGGAGATGTGGGCTAAAAAGCGGCCTCATGAGTGGCTGGGAGGGGTCTTAGTAGTGCTAGAATTGGCTCCCTCAACCCACATCTCTCAGATCAAGCAAAAGATGTTAAAGGGATATAGAAAGAAATATCCTCCCTGAACTACAAAACTTTGAAAATTTAGTTTCTGAAAACATAACATTTTATAACTTCAAAATTGTAAATAATACTAGTAAATTGTCAATTTTCAAATTTAATGACTTTCAATTAAATTATTTTTGTTTTTTGACATTATTCTCCAAAAATACCGGACTAAGTACCTATATATTATTTTTATCTATCGAATCCTTCTGTGTGACACGGACATGACGAATAGCCTCTGAAATAAAACTAGGTCATATATGGTAAGGAAGTGATTATACGATACATGCCAAAAATGTAATATATCATATTGAGAAACCAGTTTAATCACTGTGGCACTGAAACTGCCTAGAATAATGTTTAAAACAAAAATTGCAAAATTGAAATTTAAAATAGCTGAAATCGGTAATCGAAAAAAACAAAAAATGTTATTTTCATTTATATTTTCAATGTTTTTTCCAATTCATGAAGCTGCCAATTTTCGCACTAGAATGTTTTCAAGCCACCACAATACAAGAAGACGATCAACATCACCAGATTTGACAAGTCATATGATACAATTTAAAAAAATGACAAAGAATATAGAAAATGCACAGTTTATGGAAAAAGTTTGCACCATAAAAACATGCTTTAAATGTGAGAAAGCATTAATTCAAAACATTCACAATGGATTTTGCAAACAACTAACAACAATTGATGGATGCTGTGATGAATTCAACAGCCAGCAAGCTTTTTGAACTAAACCCGATTACTTTTGTCTTACACTGTACTTTGTATCTTTTGGTTTCATTAATATAACATCAGTATTTAACAATCGTCATTTAGTTTTATTTGAAAAAGGTTGTTTGTATCAACCTTTAGTAAAGCCTTTTGTCACACGTGACCAAAGTCCATTTTTTCATAAATATTCGACTTAAATTTGAGACAATAATTTTGAAAGGCCACGCCAGACCTTGGCAAGCCAGATTTTTTTTTGGCTTGCCTTGGCTTGACCACGAGTTAAGCCCACGAATTAAGAATGCATAAGGTAGTTTTGATACTTTAGGATCGTAAAAATCAAAATTATTTGATTAGGTATGAAATGAGAGCGGGATGCGTGGATTGATAAGTCGGCTAAAAATAAAGCCCGCAAAATACGAATCAGAAAACCCGCTTCAGCTTTTGCCAAAAAAGGGGCTTTGTATTTTCCGACCACGAATTATAAGAGGAAATTTTTCACAAATAAGGACATTGTAGTCATCAGTACCTCACGATGATGATTTTTCACGACTCAATGATAAGCAATTAGCTATTTTATAAATCAATGTGATTAATGAGAAACGTATAAATTAAGGAATGTTTAAAATGATACACATATAAAAGGTGAGACAGCGTCTGACAAACTGATATTGTTCTGGTTTTTTTGACAGTTATTTTATACTTGAGTTTCACAGTCTTGCCGGGGTTTCACAAATAAACCTTTCAAAAACGATTGCCAATACCGAGTTTGCTGATCACAAAAAAAGGCAAGTAAAGTATCGGTTAGCTCAGCTTCGTCAAATTTAGATTATAAAGGCTTTTTTCCAAGCCTTATAATAGTTTGGTTTATTTAATCTATGAATTTCATCCTGAATAGACACAAGTTGGTCTTTACAAGTTTGGTCTGGTACATNATACTATAAAAGTACTGCTTATGTACTAGACCAAATAATAAACTCACACTTGAGTCTATTTTGGATTTTGTCTTTAATCGTGGGTATCTTGGTTCATAATTTGACATATTCTCGATTAAAGGTTAGCCAAACATGGCTTCAAGGATATTATTTTGTTTTCTATTAAAAATAGTATTTATTTAACGTTTCGGCAAAAGCCATCTTCAGAATGAGAGATATATATTTTGGTTGAACAGATTTTGGGGAAAATGCAGTAATTACTTCGCGCGAAATCTAATTTCAATTTTTTTTAGCGCGAAATTACGTTTTTGATACTTGGGCCTTAGATGGTTAGCCATATCAAAAGCCCAAGTATATATTACTCAGATAAAAAAGTTTGTAAAACTAGCCTTCAGCTTGCGTCAAAAATGTGTCAGAACTTATTTACATGCCGACATGTCGCGACACTTCCAGAAATATCAACGTAACAGGGAGACCTAAGCCAAAACGGAAAATCTATGTCCTCCCAGGTTTTATTTTGAAATTCAAATGAATTTCAACATAACCTAAATAAGAGGTATTTTATACTTCTGAAGAGCTTTTTAGTCGATAAGTGCTATTCTTTCAACAATGTGCAAAAAACCATCGTTTTTTCTACATTGTTCATTGGAAAATCTATCGCCTCTTTTCAAGTAAGCTCAAATCGAGAAACGTTTTTATCAAATGTCGACCCCAAACTAAAAATATGNTATAATAGTTTGGTTTATTTAATCTATGAATTTCATCCTGAATAGACACAAGTTGGTCTTTACAAGTTTGGTCTGGTACATAATACTATAAAAGTACTGCTTATGTACTAGACCAAATAATAAACTCACACTTGAGTCTATTTTGGATTTTGTCTTTAATCGTGGGTATCTTGGTTCATAATTTGACATATTCTCGATTAAAGGTTAGCCAAACATGGCTTCAAGGATATTACTCAGATAAAAAAGTTTGTAAAACTAGCCTTCAGCTTGCGTCAAAAATGTGTCAGAACTTATTTACATGCCGACATGTCGCGACACTTCCAGAAATATCAACGTAACAGGGAGACCTAAGCCAAAACGGAAAATCTATGTCCTCCCAGGTTTTATTTTGAAATTCAAATGAATTTCAACATAACCTAAATAAGAGGTATTTTATACTTCTGAAGAGCTTTTTAGTCGATAAGTGCTATTCTTTCAACAATGTGCAAAAAACCATCGTTTTTTCTACATTGTTCATCGGAAAATCTATCGCCGCTTTTCAAGTTAGCTCAAATCGAGAAACGTTTTTATGAAATTTCGACCCCAAACTCAAAATATGAATTTTCCAAGGTTACGTTATGAAATTTCAGAAATAAAATTTGCATCGACTTTTCTGAGAGTAAGCTCAAAAGTCAGCTAAGGAAACACTGATTAGAAAGTTGACTTACGTCAAGCCAACATTTTAAAGTTTTAGTGCTCAAATTGAAACAAATGTTCATTTGCCACTTGAATTTGAAAAAATTACTTCGAAAAAATCAAAAAACTTTAAAATTTCAAATTTTTTTCTTGTTGTTTTTTTAATTGTTCTGTGCTTTTAGAACATAACAGATTAATTGAGGTAATTTAAGGGACACAATAATTGCACGAAATGTAGAATCCACCATAACTTTAATTGCAATCATTTTTTATTTCTCAAATTTGATAATGCACAGAAAATCCTCGACCGATTTGAACTACGATTTGTGTTCAAGCGTTCTAATTCCAGCAGCCAATTATCCACGCATCCAATTAAAAAATTGATTTGGATACTATTTTGTATATCCTACCGCACCAGGGTTTTTAATATTAATATATTCTGAGTAAGTATTGAGATCAAAACCCAGGACAATAACCATCATATTTATATTTTTTTCTGATGCAGTGCCTTTTACCGCTTAATAAAGTTCCATTTGTGAGTTTTTTTTAATAAAATAGAGACCAGAAACAGAATTAAGAAATTTTCAGCTTTCTCAATCAAGTTTTCGTGCGAATCTCTATAGTTTAAAGTAGTAATACAATTTGAAAAGGAGGAATATTGAGGGCAGTCATCAACACCGACTGTATAACCTGAGATATGTTAAAAATATTTAAGTGGATCCCGTTTTCCATAATGGCTGTTGCATTTTCGGTATATATTCTCATATTTTACGACACAATACGAAGTACGATTCGACATAGTAAAATAGATACGGCTTTCTCTAAAATTGTATGTTTCGAAAATTTTTGACAGTCTGTTTCATTGTAGTATGATTGTAAATTTTAAATATTAATAATCTGAAATCCTAATAATTTGCAAAACAAACAAGACGATCTACTGGAAATCCTTTGATCTTCTCAAACAAAGAAGCCGAGGACCCTAAAACAAAATTTTCTCTGCGCAGAAAAAATTCATTGAAAATAAATTAGAAATTTTAGACTTTGAAATCAAATAAAAGAATAATAATCAAACCCTGCAAATTATTGATCTCAAAGCATTCTCCATGAAAATTTTGACGATATAACATGTTTTGCATTGTGTGTACTTATTAAGGAGAAATTGCGAAAAAAACAAAATTCCAACCAAAACAAATCAGGTTGACCCGTAAAACCAAAACAAACCAAAAAAGTTTGGCCTGAGCTTTTCAGTTTCCAGTTAAATGCAAAAGACCGTTTGAGATATCTCATACCGTATGACTCATACGGTATGAGTCATACGCCACGTTTGTGGTGGCAGGGTCAAATTTGTCGCACATGCAAAAAAAATACTACCTGACAAATTTCTTAAGGTGGTCTCGCATGGTATTTGGAAGATTCTGGTAGCCAAGGTGCGGATTCTCTTCACAGAATTTTAGAAAGAAATTTTTATCCAAACTATTTTTGTTTGATGTTTGAAACTCATTTCTATAATATGGTTGTTTTTCTATTATTAACATTTGCTTTTTCCATAACTTGTTCAAAACTACAGCCTGAGTTTTCTTGTTTACCTCGTTTTTTTTATTCCGCAAGAAATACTCAACTGTGATTGGTCAATATCCAAAATACCCGTATCTGATTGATTCATTTTTTGCTTAATAAAAAAACGCGGTAAAAACTTAGGCTGTTTTTCATTTTTGTTGAAGAAAGAAATTTATGTTTTTAAAAATACCAAAAACCAGATTTGAAAGCAAGAGAATTCTCAAATGAAAAAATATTGAGTTATTATCTGTTAAAGTCATCCTGAGCATTTATTCATTATAATCACCTTTAAACCTGTTATAGTCATCTTTTTTTTCAATAGTTTAGGGGAAACTATAACGAAGTAATTACTGTATGTCTATGATGCAGCCCAAAAAATTAAGTGTTGATAGAAAAAAAAAGATAGAACTGGATATATATAATAAAAAGAAGCCTCACCCGGAATGAGACTATTTTTCTAAAAAGAAGAATGATCACAATTTATAATTTTATATGTTTTGGGAATCAGACAAAATAGTAAAAAAAGTATTGTATTAGTAGGGAACCTTTAAATTCTGACTTTGATATTTAAATGTTTTTTGATTCAATGATTAATATAAGATTTTTTTAATTAGTACGCATAAATTATGGCTTATAATCATATTATGTTTGAATTCATATCAATCACGCGTGCTTCTCGAACATAAATATTTAGTTAATAATATTAATAAATAATATTAATAAATTGGTCCGAATCGGACCATTTTTAGATTTTTTTCTGAGATTACTGAAATTGTTCATTATCGGATTTTGTTAAGAAAAATTTGAAAACAATGGTCTGATTTAGACCATTTTTGAAATTGAGTTCATCTAAATAGTTGTCCTCAGTTTGAGCAATCTAAGGAGTTTATCGGTTAAGTCGTTTTCGAAAGCCGATTTATTTTCAAACTTGGGCTAAAAAAAATCACTTCTGTGTTCCAGGAGCACGCGTGACGCGTCATCAATAAAACAACATAATCGGGCACTTGACGCCCAACAGTATTTAATTTTCCACACTCCATTTTTCAGCAATGATATCAAAAAAGTTTTATATTAATTAAATTTTATATACGGTGCCTGCAGACGAAAAAGCTTAGACTAAATCTAATTTCCATATTTATTTCTGCTGGGACAAAAACGACCTTGCATAGTAATTTCTGTGAATAAATTATCGAATCTTAATTACAACGGCCAGTTAAAGAATTGATTCAGCAAATTTATAGACGAACCGACAAGTTTCTATCATGTATTTTTATGGTCATTCAAAAAATTGTTAAATAACATTCCATATCTCTGTTTGTCCCCTATTAAATTTTGTTTCCAATCCGCATATCGAAGATTAACTTTATTGAAATAGCGAAATTTCAACGATAATTTACAATATGTCAAAAAATGGTAGCAAGGGAAATATTATATATCATTTATTGAATAACAAAAAAAATAAGAAAGTTTTGAAATTTTGGAACAGAAAAATTCGCTTTAATAAATCAAAATAATGGTCCCCAAAATTTTCTTGAATCCATATTTTGTCGTAGGTTGATTTGACGTTTTGTTGTCATAAATTTCATCATTTTGTTGAAAATATCGAGGTGTTTTTGTGAAGTTGTTCTAATTAATCCTTCTCGCTGAGTTTTGAAGCAAATAAGATGACAAATTCCAATAAAGATCATGTTTAAAAAGTTCATTTTTGTTCTTAAAATTAAAACCAAGTAAATTTAAATCGTTGGTTTTACACGAGAAATCAGTGTATTTATACAAAAAAAATCATGATGTCATGATAAAGAATATCAGACCGTTCGCGGTGAATTTGACAACTCAATAAAGTTAGATGAGAAAAAAAATTCTCCTTAAGCATTCCCTTTATGTGGTGATCAGAATTTGACTCTTTTTGAATCACTCAAAACTGACATGTGGAGCGAATAGAATCTATTCCATAGATGACGTTTTCGGTGAGTTCGAGCAAACAGTTCGGTTTTTCTGTAAGGATTTATTAGTTGGCAAATTCTTAAAAGCCGAATTAAAAAATATTTGACGTCACTTTATTAACCTAACCTTTCGTTCCGGCATTTTCGAATAATAAAGAATGATCGGTCTAAAAAGCTAAAATAGCTGAAAAATCTGGTAAACTCACTTTATTTCTTAGATTCAGAAACAGTTAATTTCATGAAACATCATGTTTTATATCACAAACAGTGAAAATACATACCCTGATTTGGCCAATTAGACAAAAAATAATTTTTAGCTGACCAGTATAAATTTTTAGAGAAACATAAATTATAATTGACATTTTATTACATCAGCTTGTATTACACTTTGGTTAGAATGCGTAGCCACTACTCATTTTAACGTGTGATTATAACGTTGTGGCTATTCATTCTGACCAAAGTGTAATAAAAGGATATATTACAGTATGTGTTTTTTTCATGCGAACAAAAAATAATGATTCGGGATAATTCTCCCCAAATTATAGACAATTCCCTTTCACACTTGAGATTCTGTTCGCACTCAAAAAAACCGCATACTGTTTATAATCAACAAGTAATTTGCATCTACAGATGCCAAAATAATCAATCAAAAGATTAAAGTTAGTATCCTTATGCTGAATTCAGATGTTCGTTAAAAACCGTTTATTCGTTAATTCATGTTTCAAAGTAATTTAAATTTCAGAAAAATATACACTGTATCTCAGAGGTCGGCACAGTTAAAATAGAAACTTTATGGCGCCGGTTACATCAATTTGACATAATAGTACATTATTTACTCCACAGATGGGTATAACAACGCATAAAACAGCCTGGATATACATTTTATGATATACTTTTCCGAGTCTTCTTGGTTAAATTAAAAATTTAATATACTGTTTAATTAACTTGAAAAGATTTTGAGGTATTAATACACAGAGTAGATCTCGGGCAAAATCACACCAAAGAAAATTTTGACGATAATCTAACCGAACCATCTCTTTTTTTAATTTATGTGAAGTTTGTGAATGTGAAGTATAAAAAGGTCAAAAATGAGTATTTGCGTTAATTTTTCCTTATATTAATCTGGGACCACTCGCTCTTCATCTCTCTTTCAACCTTCTAAGATGAGAAAGACCGCAATTTAAGCTTACATTTTTTTAAAATTGTTCAAATTGTAGCCCTGGAAAATATGATGTTCGGTACAAAAATAGTTTTCGAAACAATTTTCAGCTACTGTACAATAAGGAGAACACCGTTATTTGAATTGCCTATGTTAAATATAAAAATTTCAAATGTTTTCAATAAATATTTGGAAGTCAAACTTAAACCTCAAACAAAAGTAATTTCTAAATTTTTTTGTCATTATTGAGCAGAAGCTGAAAATTGTTTGTACTTAACGTTTTATTTTTTCTAGAGCTATAATTAGAATATAATGAAGAAACAACCCTAAAACTTCCCTCTTAAACATATAAACATTAAAAGAATGGAATTATTGAAACAAGGATCTAACGATCATTTGTGATGTTACTAACAGCATGGCTAATACAGCCATTAACATTGCGTTTTGATTATACATGTATATTATACATATGTAAAATATTGATGTTATCTCTTCTTTAAAGTTAAATCTCTCCTTTAATGTTAATCTCTCCTCTTAAAGCTTGAGAAAATAAAAATTATTATCAAAAACTTTTTTCTTCAAAAAATGCTTTGGATTCAATTTTTTAGCTTTATGTCGTCAGCTTTTGCCGATCTGCTCGGATATAATCGCCTCAGAAATAATGTGTTAACTAGGATTGGTCCCTTGTTATGATTAGGCCTATTTCGCGCCTATTCTGCCACTTACATTATCGGCCCGAAAACAGGTTTTCGCGGTCATTCCAGTTTTAGTCGCCTTAAAGAGAACACAATCAATATTCAATAAAACTCTTCAATCATATTTCAAATGTACTATTTGTTGAAAATAATGAAGTTGACCAAATTGCTGTTCCCCGCGAATTAGTTGGTCACTATTTACGAATATGCCATGACGAAAATAGACATTTTGGTTTAGTAAGAATTTCATATATTTTGCGAAATGCATGGTGGATCGGTAAATCACTCGACATAGTTAATTTTGTCAATAGTTGTCTTTTTGCCAACAACGAAAAGGCAACTACATGCAACGTAGCAAAATTCCCATTTAAAATCTTGACCATGGATCAAAACCTTTTGAATCAATCAGTATTGATTTTGTTCATATGCCACAGAGTAAAAATGGAAATTAATATTTTGTGACTATTTGTTATAATTTTTTCCCGATTTTTGTATTGTCACCCTACGGTACACGATCGCGCTGAAGATGCGATATCGGCACTTGAGGCATTTGTGCTAGAGCACGGCCCACCAAAAGTAATTCACAGTGACCGAGAAGTATAGTTTATTTCAAAAATTTTGTACTCAATTTAGTATGAAACATCAAATTCATACTGCGTATCATCCGGACAAATTGAGCAAATACATCGCACTTTGAAAAATAGTTTATGGATACTTTGTAACAGCAGTGACCTCGATTGGGCGGAAGCTCAATATTAGTTATATTTCTGCTACAAAAATTTCACTGTTTTTTTGCATTTTTCGTAAGGATCCAGATATAACGGGTTTAATGAATGCAAAATCAAATCATAGTAGCCCTGAAAGTTACTCTAAAGCTTTAGTTTCAAATTTAGAAAAACTTATGAAGCTATTCGTATAAGCCAATCAGAAGTTAAATGCCCTAAAACTAGATTTTGTGCATAGGTCTCATGTAGTTAAAGTCATTGTCAGATCTGAACATTTGAAAAATGAAAATGTAAAGATTTTTACAAGTCCTACATCCGAGGATATTTCAAAAAAAACATTTAGAAAAGTCTCAAAAATACTCTAACATTTTTCAGATGCCGATCCGTTGACGCCAAAAAAATCCCGTTTGCCGACAAAAAGACTTCAAATGGATCCATCGAAAAACACTTATTCATAATATTTTATTATAAAGCGGAAATAGGTCCTGGGGGCTGTTAACTAGGGTTGGCCCCTTGTTATGATTAGGCCTATTTCGCGCTTATTCTGCCACTTACATTATCGGCCCGAAATCATAGTTAGGTTTTTGCGGCCATTCCAGTTTAAGTCGCCTTAGAGAGAACACAATAAATATACAATTAAACTCTTCAATCCTTGCTTTGCATACCTACGCAATAAGGCTCGAACCGTTAACTCATGTCTTCAAACATTCAAAGAGTTCCGTTCAAAGACGATTTTCAGCAGCTGATCAAGTTTTACATTTTTTTATTCTTACCGATGATGTTAAAATTGCTCAACCTCTGATGAAAAACCAGGCTCAAGACTTGCAAAGCCGAGGAGAAGATATAGTAAAAGATTATGAGCCTGGAAATGTCAATGGTGACGTTTTTCTTGTCTGTTATCAAATCCAATTTGGATTTTATTTAATAAATGAAAAAACCCTCTTGCAACTTCTTGCCTGAAATTGAAAGAAATTGTTTCCGACTTGTTATACAATTAACTTTTCATGTATTATAATTTGAAAAATTTTCAAGATAAATTTAAGAATACTGTTATAAAGTCTTGCTGGTTCAGTTTTTGATGAATTTAATTCCAGTCAGAATTGATTAATCACAATACAGTTGCGGCTGTATGCTTTTTATCAATTATATTCCACTCAAACTTTTTAACGCAGCTATAGATAACGAAATTAAAAAAAAATCTGTGATGATCATAAATCAAGTAATCTTGTGTCAAACGCTTTGACCCGCGTGTGGGTGGTTACAAGTTGAGATAAGACCCTAATTGTACTTTTTAATTGTTGGTGGATTTTGTTGTGATGTGAGATAATAATTTTTAAATGTGCAGAAAACTGTGATTTCGAACTATGTTCAGTTATAATCGGAGTACGCATTTAAGGTGTGGCACCCGTCTGGCAGATTTATACATTTTTCAAAGCAATATATATATATATATCCTTTTCCCTACGGAACTTCATTCTAAAACCATTAACTATCTTTATTGCGCGTGTGCAAATCCTACTAATGTTGTCTGACTGATTGTCTTGAGCATGATAATAAGCAAGAGTGCTTGATGTAAAGATCGCTAAATTTGATCGGTGTGTATTCACTAAAGCAATCACTAACAAAATCACTTAGACAACATCAGTTGAATTTCAACACGCGCTATGAAGATACTAAACGTTGTTAAAGTGGAGTTCTGTTTGGAAAAATACATGAAAAAAAAATGTGAAAATTTATTTATTATATTTTTTATCTCTAATAAACGTGTTCATACTTGTTAACGTTTATATTTTCTAATTTTTTAACATAACTGAGTATCTGTGAAAATTAAAAAAAACACTACTCATGGAAACACTATTTTTAACGTGACTCAATTTGAGTGTCACCTATCTTGAAAGGTCGAAAAAAATGTCGAAATTATTGATTTTCGGCGTGAATTTTTTCAAGATGATATTAATAAACTTCAGACATTTCCAGGTATTCTCCGCTAAAAAGTGGGTGAATGATTCTGCACCTCAAAAATTATCTTATCAATATAAATTGTTTTTATGCAATATTTTAAATCCCGGAAGCCTGCATTATAATAGTCCCCAAAGGCGGCAAGAAATTAAGAGAGATAAGTAATTTTGCTAAGGTTCTGAATTTTGTTGTCGCTCGATCAAAATGAAGTTTTTGGGGCAAGGAATTATCGGGATTACCGGTATTCGCCTGGACCCTAACTTTTTGTGCCACGTGATCAACCTGAAGGTGTGGTAAAAAAGTGGTAGAGAGGTAATAGCGAGTTTTATTTAAATTTCAAAACTATTTTCGTTTCTCAACTCAACAATTCAAAAAAGGGACTTATTCCAAATTAAACAGCAAATTTTTATACAAATTAAACATAAACTCATGTCAATTATGTACAAAACTAAAAAAAACTTCACTCAAATTAAAGAAAAATCAATTAATATCAAATAATAATAATTTCACATGAAAAAGTTCAAGATGATCCAAAATTTGGATTCAAAATGGAAATATAATTATCACTGATAATAATTTTCGATAACTTTTTGATCTTACTTTGATTGTGAAAAACTCGTCATTTCAATGGGTTTAAATTAAAGGTCAAATTAATTTAGTATCGGAGATTTAAGTAAGCGAAGATTCAAGGTCTTTGTGTTAACAAGATATGCGTGGAAGAAAAAAAAACTTTTTGAGTTTTTTTCGTCATTTACAGATAACAGACAAACCTGACTGGGTACTAGACAATTTTTGCTAAATTTCAACGGCATTGTTAAATCGAAATTATAGCAAAAATCACATACATTGTTATCTAAACTCAAAAATCAATGTGTTTTAGCTTTTGGGGTGTTCCCCGAGGAGATTCACGCTTAACCAATCAGAGCGCGACTTGGTTAGTTAATTTAAGGGGCGGTTCAATCTCCCCGTGGAACACCCCAAAAGCTAAAACACATTCGGTATAACTTATAATTTTTTAATTCGAATACATCGTTCTTTGTTGAATGACTAGAAAAACCACAAATCTTATGCATTGTTCAAATCAGTGTTCTAAAACGGGATAATTTTTCGATCCCAATCCCGCCCGGTCCCGACTTATAATTTTTTTTTCAATCCCGATCCCGCCCGGTCCCGAGTGTTAATATTTTTCTCGATCCCGCCCGATCTCGAGGTCGGGATATCCCGATCCCGACTCGAGATCCCGAATAATCCCGTTTATTTTTAATAAAAATATATGTTCTGTTATTTTACAAGCCCAAGTGGTAGTGAACATTGAATCGGTCATTCTTTTTTGAATTTCCGCCTGATTGGCTGTAAATCGACAAAAAATTGCGCGAAATCGTCAATTTTGAATATGAAAGTGAGAATTAAAAAATATAATTGCCACCAAAACATTCCTTGGGTACGGTTTGCTGAAAATTATATTAGCAAAAATTACTTGTGATAAAATTATTCTTCGTATAGAGACTGCAGAAATAATAATATTATATCAAAAGAATCCTCAAATACTTTTCTATAAACAAGCTTCCTCTGAATTTTGATACTATGTTTCGTTTTCACACAATTCATTTTTTTAGAAATTTTGGCGAAAATCCTTAAAAAAAGTAGGAAAAAATAACTTTCGAACGGCTAATCGTATAAAATTTTCAACAATATTTTTGGGAATGAAATTGCAAACTTTATGACATATTTGAATTGTAGGTCTGTGACAATGTTATTTCTGCGCCGTTTTGGCTCCCGAAATATTTTTTTGCCTTCAGATAATCAAAGGGTGTGAGGGGGTTGACAGCGGTGAACAAGATGGTTGGTGGGAGTGGTACTAAACTTTCTTATGAAATCGCAAGATCAAAGATAGATCTCCCTAATGTATGTTTCAAAAATGTCCAGTCTACATTTGTCTAACCGTACGAAGCCTCTGAAATCCCAAAAATCACTAACACCACCTCTTTAAAAAAAAAATCAATAAAGTTAAATAAAGTATTATTCCTCGAATTACAATATTCATACCTACGCCACGTTTATGATCGGCCAGAAAATGCTTTCTATGAGTATTTATGATTTTCAAAAATTTATTTTTAATACTTCACATAATAATTTTTTACCACGGAAAATGTTTAAACACTCGGGATCCCGATAAAATCCCGATCCCGACCTTAGTTGAAATTTCCAATCCCGATCCCGCCCGGTTCCGACCTAAGTCGAAATTTCCAATCCCGATCCCGTTTTAGAACACTGCTTTAAATGGTCGGGCAAAAAATTAAAACTTTACTCTGCCGGGCAAAGTCTGCCCAGGGGTCGGCACAAGATTTGAAAATTTCTGTCCTGTCCTGAGGAAAAACGTCTTCGCGGACGGAAAGAAGGTCTTCGCGGACGAAAAAACGTCTTCATCACGTGCCAAAAATGAGTCATCACTGATCGTAAATCTAGGTGAAATTTAATATGCCTGTGTAACCGGCGGACGAAAGAAAACGTTGTAAACGAGAAAACTCAGGCTGTATATTTTCACTAAAGATTTATTATTCTATAATTATTCTAAGATTTAAACTCAAAAAATATATCATTTTCAGTGAAAAATTTTTCACATGACAGTAATTAGGACAGGTTTTTATAATTTTTTGTCCTGTCCTCGGGTTCAGGACAGAAATTAAGACAGGAGAGGTATTGCCGACTCCTGAGTCTGCCGACGCAAAACAATTTTAAAATTGTGGATTTTAAATCTGTTAAGTTTTAAAGAATTATAACTTAACTTTTTGCCGTAATGTAGGGTACCAACGGTTCTTAAACCTTCCAAATATCAAATATTTTCCAATACATGTAGAAAAATTAAAAGATAAATTGAGCATATTTTATTTATTTTTCAATTTCGTTATTGGAAAATATTCAGTTAGAAAACACAGCAAAATCCAAGATGTCAAAACTCAGTCAAAACTTAGCAAAACCCAAGATAAAAGGTCGCTCAAAAAAGTTCCTTTTTCGAAAATAAAAAATATGCGATTATCCTTGATTTTTTAAGGAACTATTAAGTCAAGAACGTTATTTTTTTTATTTAAACTTTAGTTAATATTATCTTGATAAAGCGTTATTCAAATGTATTTATCAATAATACTTATCAGGAAAACTATGTGTTTGCTCAAAAATTGAGATTTTAGTGAGGTCAATTTTTGTAAGGTTGGACACGTTAAGGATTAATTTTTTTTTTATGCAATATTGCTAAAAATACAGAAAAATTGCTTTTCTAGCAAATAAAATTGAATTGCATTTCTATATAAAGAAATGTTCATCGTTTCCAATGAAATGACGTCTATAACACCCGCAATTTAATCGTTTTTTTGTGAATTGTGTGCCAAATGGCACTGACCGGTGATACAAACAAGTGTTGTAAATTTTATCCCTAGTTTAGAAATGATATTCGCTTTAGTTTTTCATCGATTAAAATACGGACACACAATTTTCACTTGTGTGTCTGCCTGCTTTTTTATGAATGATTCAAAAACCATTAATAAAAGATTTGTACTCGATTTGCGGAAAAATTTATATTGAGTTCAGAGTTAATGCCCCCTCTTAGAGGTCGGAAAGATTTTCTTCTCTAAAAAGTACGAAAAAAAATCAGTAGGAGAAAAAGCATAAGAATGAACTAATGTTTTACTTCCCGATTTAATTTTTGATTTTGTTGCATGAAATGGTTGGTTTATGTTAAAGCAATAATTACAGAGATTAATTGTTTTCATTATTTAAAAACATATTTATCTAACGTTTCGATTTATTCTCATTATCAAAGATATAAAATTTTTTATAAAAGTTTCAAGTCCAACAATAAAGTACAGAATACTAGAATTTTTAATTTTTGTGCAGAAATTAAGAAGTTCAGAAATTTAAGGCCAAAAATTTTTAACTTAGCTTTGCATTTTTATGCAGATTTTTTTGAACTTACTAAAAGAAATATCAAAATGTCTGAAGGCTTTGTGATCCCATTGGTCATTAAGAGAGGGTTTTTTATCTGTATAAATAGGCTTCTGCTATTTTTCGATCTTTTTTGAATTGTTTTCAACATAAGTTTTACCGCAAATTTTTCTTCCAATTTTGCGCCTACGCATTTGTCATAGCAAAACATGGAGAAAAAAGGAGGCAATTTTTGACTTACCATATGTTTACTCCGCATAATCCTTTACACTACATCCCTCAACAGAATTGTCTGCGTGACGCTAGAAATAGATCACCTCGTAAGTTTAACTATTCGCTTGGATGAGTTGGCGGACATCAATCGCATTTTCGCCCAACCAGGGTTGGTCATACACAAAGTCTATCATCCACAGGGTGGATCAGAAGAAAAAATTATCGACAAATGTATTTAACAAGATTAGGATGTATAACTAATAAAATGGTTGTTTATTCTATCTTATAACATGCAATTGGTTTGCCGGTATGCTGTTCCATAACAAGACGGTTAGCTTTGAGCTAGTATAGTGTATTGAGTATTCTCAGAGATATAGTAGGGTGACTATGCGTGAATTGGTGTGACTCACACCATGTGAGTCGTATGATATCTGATTGACTCCTGAGTCAGGAGTCCTGACTTTATCTTGGCTTAGATCCTGTACGAAAGTGATATGTTAAATTTCGGAACAGGTAAAATCTTCCTTGGGTGTGTATAATTTATTGTGCTATTCAGTGTACGGCGAGTGGCGAGTGAGATGGCGAGAGACGGGAAGGTAATCACGTGACCGCCACTCGCCATACACTAAATAGCATAATAAATTGTACATACCCAATAAAGATTTTATCTGTTCCGAAATTTTACATACCACTTCCATACAGGATACAGCGCTGGCCTTAGGCTGTTAATTGCAAATAATGATCGAAAATGATCGCCGCACAATCAACAGCGTCACAAACCTACAATTCAATTGTGGGTACTAAGCTGTTCAAAAGATATTTGTTTCTTTATTATAGGATTTTTGCCAAAAATGTTTAGAAAATTTATTTTAGGAAATTAAAACATGATTTGATAATTTTGAGAAAGCCAGTTTTTCTTAAAGTATTTAAGGATCCTTTCTGGATAAGTTAAACTTATTAAGTTAATCTGTTCTGCAGTTTCAACCCGAAGTTTTACTTTTTAACGAGTGATTTTTCTGAAACTCAAAATTATGAAAAAAAATGTTTCAAAAAATTATTTTCCGAAAGAATTTGTGGAAAATTTACTAAAATTAGGCAAACAAAGACGAATCGCGCATGTATGGACCATAAAGTGATACTGATTTTTAGTCACTCGCTGATTGGAAGAACATGCTCACATTTTGCTCTGTATATTTTGACGCGCGGAGATATGATTAATTGTTTTGTAGGCAATCAAGATATCGTATTTCAAATTTGAGACTAAACTCAGATAGCGAAGGTTTCACTTAATTTTTTTACTTAAATGTCATTTCAATCGTATTTCCAGTAATCCCCCCAGTTTTCTCCTAATAAGCGCTCAAAGTCGCGCCCAAATATAGGCTTTAGAGTGTGAGGCGAAGTTTTGATTCTTGAATGTGAAGAGGTGAAGCATTACTTCTAACTAACACAATCACATTATTATGTTTTATCGAATAATGTTAAATGATAGAAACATAACTTTCTTTTCAAGACAGTCTTCCATTATTAATAAAATTGAAAAAACCCCCATCTGATCTACCTTAACAGTTTATTAGAACCTCTGCTGTTCAATGTCCTGTTATGGGCCATAACTGAACATTCCGGATGTTCTTATTAATTAAGGTAGACCAGATGGGTTTTTCATCAATTTTATCTATAAAAATGGTTCCTGAATAACTTTTTATTGAAATTTAATTAATTATTATTTGTATTTTTAACCTGTATTTTCAAATGATTTTAGGGAGGTTGTGGTTGATAAATCCAATTTCTTGAGAAGTTTGTTTTACTCACTAATTAAAAACCTCAAATAAAGATTGTTGAATTAGCAAAAGTGAGCGAAATAACAGTTCCTGGAATGATTATTTATTATTTTCCAACTTTACTTGATCAGAAAGGCGATTAATGTCGACAGATCATTCATAATTTTTTTAGGTAATAGAAAAATCTAACTGACTATCAAACATGTCTTTTAGGTCCTTGTTTCATTAATTTCATATTTGTAATAGACATTTAAAATTATCGAAAATTTATATGTTTGTAGGGTTGTTAGGGTTAAATATTCCGAATATGCGTGAAAAATCGAATTAACATATCATAGTTAATTTTATTAAGTACAAAAAATATATAAAATTGCGGAAGCTAATTTGATACGATTGACAAAACCTTTTTTTAATGATCCATAAGACCATTAACCATTACACACCAATAATTTTCTATTGCATTACACACTTATTGTCCTAAATTCTACAAGCCTTTTTCAAAAAATCATAAAATCACTATCAAACATCCGATCTCAAAGTAACGACTTATGAAGAAAGTTCAACAAATATTTTTAAACTTGTCTTTTCAAAATAGTATTTTTTCAATTTCAAAAAGCTCAAAACCGACACTCCTTCAGCGATAAAAGTCACATTTCCGATATTTCTGTCTATATATCAAAACTCAGACATTTTAAAGTTATGTATTTCAATAACATATGAAACTTTAAATAATTACCTAACTAAAACATTTTTCAAAAAAATTCTCATTTTTTCCCTTTGACTTAAGTTTTGTTTCGCTCAAATAGATTGAAATAATTTATTCTAGATTTAATCAATAAAATGACATTTTTGATTATGTATATTTTCAAACTACAAATGTATATAGGGCGCTAAAGAGCACAAAATGCGCAATAAATTTGGTTCGATCATAATTATCAAAAATAAGGTTATATAGGGATGAATCATCCCGAATGATTTGTCAGCTGGGTGAATCTGGGTAAATCGTCTGTATCACGCAGAGACCGAATATCAGGACCCAGCCAATGTGTGTGTACATTCAAAAACAGATCGAAATAAAAAAAATATCAAAAAAATACTAAATCAGAGGTAAAGTTGCGATTGATTAACTTCAAGACAAATAAATTTATGATAGAGAAATATTTATCGGTAAGTTAGGTCAATTTATTGTGATATTCGAGTTTTACCGATCATACAGTATAATTCATAATTTATTTTTATTTGTATTTCCAGTTGTTTCTTTGTGATTTTTTCAATTTCGGCATACACAACTTAAAAAATCCCATGTGTTGACACAAGTATAAGTTGGATTAAATTTTTAAAAAATCAGTTTTGTTCCTTTAACCTTTTGCATCAGTGAGTGAAGTTTAAAACATTGTAATGATTCGTTCTATGTCAATCGTCAGTTTTGTGAGACAAAAGTGTTCAGAAAAAACGTTCTTCATTTCTTAGCACGCTCTCATTTAACAGAGATTATGCCATAACATTTTAATTAAACATAATTCTTAATCCTCGTACCAATTTTATATTGTTTCTAATGTTTTCGATCGAAAATAATTTCATACTAGACTTCTACAGCTATTTGTATGAAGTGGAGCTCAACTTTAAGAGGAGAAATCAAAATTATACTTTTTTTTTGTCTTTCGTACGCTCTCAGTCGAAACGGAGCGATGCAATTTAGTTTTAAAGTCAATATTTGTTAATTTCAGACAATTTTGTGTTATCATTGTGAATCGCATAAAAAATATTAAGCGGTTAAATTCTACATCGAATTCTTGGGTCAAAAAATGCACTTTTGTACAATTTTTTACGATTCGTGTGTAAGCCATGTCAGAGACTTTGAAAAAATCTAGCTATCTGTTCTTTGTGTGAGACTTAAAATTCGACGCTTAAGCATGACATCTGTGAAAATGATAATTAATCCGAACTTCACAAAACATAATATTGTTAATTATATAAAATGATGAAATCTGAATAATTTCTAGTGGATTTTCTTCAGTGTGAATCACACTGTGTGATACAGTCAACTAAATTGGCTATTTTCCTCATTAAAGTTCTTTCAAAAGTTGTGTCAAAATTTTAGCCAATTTCAACAAAAAAACAAGAAGGAGATAGTTTAACCATTTTGGCTTAGTTACTTATGTGTCGCTTATGTGTGAAAGAGTGTATACATTGAAAAGAATTAAGATTTGTTTTTCACAAGATAAAGAAAAGTTCTACAAGATGACTAATTTGACTTTTATTCTCAAAGGCCTGCACGGCTGATTTTTAACCGAGAAAATTTAATTATAGCAACTAAAAATTCTGGTCCTGAACCCCCCTTAAATATATGAACAGTTAAATATTTAATTATTCAAACAAAGATCGTAAAAACCTTTTTGCAGTTACGAACAGCCACCTACATTGCGCCACAATGATATAATAAAGATGCAATCTTTACTTTAAAGCCTTCGATACATTTCAAATAATTATTAAACACTCTTCAAAAATGCTTTGGATTCAATTTTTAAGCTTCATGTCGTCAGTTTTCGCAGATTTGATCGGATATAATCGTCTTGGAAATAATGTATTTAAACATTCAAAAAGCTCCGTTCGAAGACGATCTTCAGCCGCTGATCAAGTTCTACATTTTTTGATTCTTACTGATGATCTTAAAACTGCTAAACAACTATTTAAAAAGCGAGCCTCGAGAATTGCGAAGCCGAAAACAAGAAATATAAGAAGATTATTACTCTGGAAAAGGCAATGGTGACTTTTTTCTTGTTTGTTATTCGAGCCAATTTTGATTTAATAAAATAGAAATAAAATAACTCTCGCAAGTTTTCGTCGAAACTCTCCGTCCCAAATTAAAAAAAAATTTGGTTTCCACAATACAAGATAGAATTCTTTTATATGTATTTTAAGACTCTAAATGTTTTAATTGTTAAATTTTTGATTGTGATTATAACTGACGATTATTAACGGTTCAAAACAACGATTATTCAAAAATAAGATAAGAGTGATTCTTCTAAGTATCATTTCGCTATTTGTGAAAGTCCTTTAGTAAATGAGCATTTACTGCATCAGATATGGTCTCGAAAAAAAATTGTTAATAAGATTTTAATATTTTTATAAGTCTATAAAGTTTTTTATGTATTTAACTTATTAAATCAATTTTAAAATTTTTTCACTCTATTGGAATTTGTTATCACGCCATTTTTAGGAATGAGCAACAAAAAAATATATTATCATGCAGAAAACAGTTCAAAAATGAATTCGGCGAGTCGGACTTTAGTTACGTCCCATCTATGCCTACTTTGTTGGGTCATCGAATTTTATTTTTTCTGGCTTTGCCTTGGGTTCTTATTCATAGGGTTATTCCCTACAAAATCATTTAGCTTCACCAGATATAAAGTCTATATTATAGACTATATCATAAAGTCTAATAAAATTAAAATAAAGTCGATCAAATTTATTATATTGCTTTTTTGAATGAAAGTATTAATGTACCGTGCTATTTGACATAAGAGCAATAATCGACGCGTTCGACAAAAATTTGAATTCAGCAGAAATAAAGTTCCTACCATATCCCTTTAACATCTTTCTGTTAATCTTTGATGTGCGGGCTGAGGGAGCGAATCCTAACACTCCTAAGACGCCTCCTAGCCACTCATGAGGCCGCATTTCAGCCCGCACATCATAGATTAACAGAAAGGTGTTAAAAGTATATTTTGATCTTGAGATAGAGCCTCCGTCGTTTACGTCAAATTTCACTATCTAAGAAATATTTTTGAAATTTTTAACGAGGTTTTGTTATTTTTTTAACTGATCCGCAAGATCGAATTAAAAGCTCGCTGGTTCAAGTTAAATCAAGGTCATCGATGACGACGTTTAAAAATACTGCATGAATACTCAAAAAATACTTGGGAAAATACGAATTTCGGAAATTTTTTAGGGTCAAATCCAAATTTTTATATTTTTTAGGAAGCAAACCGATAGCAAAATTTTGAATGCAGCAGAAATTAAATCACTGTCATATATGGATCTCGAGATACAGCTTCCGTCGGTTACTCTCTCAAATATCATCATGTCCGGATGACATAACTAAGGTTACTTTAGGTTTTAGCTGGAAACCCGTTGTTTTGAAAATTATTTCTGAATAATATTTTGATTCTAATAGAGTATGTGCTTTTTTTACTACCGAAGTGAAAATTGTCCTTTAGGTAATTACGGTCAATAAAAAATAGTAACTAGGTCGATTTTATTTTGAGACCCTTGACATCGGCTATAGCTTGGCGTTCAAAATTAAATCGACGTAGTTACCATAATTTTCACTTCGCAAGTAAAAAAAGTACATCCTGTTAGTAAATAAGTTTGATTGATGAAAGTCTGAGAACAAAGACAAATGATTCTTATACCCCCAAATAACGGACTTTCTTTCTTGCTCACTATGATTTTAAAATGCCGTTTCTGACTTCTAGAACATATCAGCACTGTTCATTGTTTGCTGACTCAAAGAATTTCAGAAGATGATTGGATCGTAGACATTTTTCACAAATGTCATTTCAGATACTTTGAACAATAATATGATTAATAAAATTTATTTAATTGTCAGAAACAATTGCTTAATCATTGCACAATCACAGACATAAGTTTTCATCGAGGAACATGGAATAATAGCGACATAATTATATTCTTTATGAGAGCCATTTATTATGGTCAATAATTCAACAGCTATTGATGTTCTTATAAAATACTAAATGATTTTAAGACAAAACAGATGGTTTCACGGTTATGAAATCTGAAGAAACTATCCCGGATATACAGTTTTAAATAAATTTTCTATTCATATATTATTTTTAAGGAGGGTTGTGGTTGCAAAGATTTAAAAAAGACATTAACTTTCTTTAGAATTATAATTTTCCAACTAGCAAAAGAACTTTATTTATGATTTTAAAAATATTGGTGATAGTTTTGAAGAGTTTTTAAAATCCCAATCAAACAAATCTTTTCTTTGTATTTGGACAAAAAACTTCATTTAAACAAAAATTAAAGTTTTTGAGAATATTATTAAACGTTTTTAACCTTCAAAACCAAATTAAAAGAAAGCTCATAGAATATTTGTATTGCTGTTCTGGAGTCTGACACAAAATAAAGTAAAAAATTGCTGAAATTGACAAAAAGAAAAAGAGTTTTTTAATGTTTTTTGCAGGTTAATTCAAGGCTCCTTAGGTTTGATTGTAAAAGATAACTTAATTTAAATGACTCTAGCGACTCTTTTTTTCCATGCGGGAGAGTTTTTTGGACTTGCAATAATGTCATTTCAGTTTTACGAGAACAGCGTCGAAAACAGTATAATCAGCTACACCCACACCATGTAAGAAGAGGATATCTGGAACAAATCTGCTTAAAAAAGCCGTTATTAACATTACGGTCCGATTATATAATAATGGTGCAATCTTCTTATAAAGCTAAAGATAATCTTTAATTATCACACACTTTTTCAAAAATGTTTTGATTCAATTTTAAGCTTTATTTACCGCAACTTTTGCTGATTTGATCGGATATAATCGCCTTGGAAATAATGTTTTATAAACATCACGAATTTCAAGTCATGTTCGCAGACGATCACCGCATCAGATCAAGTATTGAGTTTTTGAATTTCAAGGATGATGCTAAAAATACAATCTCTGATGAACATTCAAGCCTCAAAAATTGTCAGTCAAAAAGAAAAAAATTATAGAAGATTGCGAGCTCAGATATGCAATGATGAATAACCTTTTTTTTGTATATATTTAATCCGCAATATCATAAATGGGTTTCTCTGATTTTTTCGAGTAAAACATTTGTGTTTTGTTATGATCGGAAAAACTTTTTCCGAATGTTGAATTTTTGGTTTGTGACTTCCATGTATTTAAATCTTTAGTGCTTGTCACATCAGATATTGTTCAATATTTCCATGGAAATAAACAAAAACTTGATCAAAATTTGTTATTGTTGTTGATGGATAAAAATAGAAAACACAAATAGAAATTGAATTTAAAAACATCAAATTTTAATATTTTTTTTCTGTGTAAAGTCAACTTTTATTCTGACACACTGGAAATGGCCGTTAGCAACAAATAAAACCAATGTTTGATCTAGAAAATATAATAATGAATTGGATCAAGATTTTTTTTATAAGCCTTCTCAGCAGCCTTTTGCACGCCTCTCAATTTTCCGTTTTTTTTTAAATAATGCAAAATTACAATTTGGCCGAAAATTATGAATTGACTTTGCAGTGCAAGTTTGCACCCCCAAAAACGTCAATTTTTTGTAAATTTTTTTCTGTTCTCTAATGAACTATACTCACACAGGTCGTGAAATATTGATATCACTGGTCAAAACTACGCCAAAAAAATTCCAGGGAATTGTACTAGTTTAATCATTAAAAATAAATTAAGCATCAAAGAGGCTGCGTTTCTAAATGTTTACAAACAAATGGACATAAGTTTGGTCGCATAAACACTTGATTGCAGCAAAAAGTGAATGAGGAAAAAGGTCGAGAGCTGAAATTAAAATACAGTTGTTGAAAAATATCAAAATCCCTCGTTCCGTCCATATAACCTCACCTAGCCTATGACACTTAAACCCCCCTGACCAGTTAAAACTCCTTTTTTGGCAAAAACTGTAGGGAGGTTGAAGGGTCAACACTGTACATAATTATTTAAGACTCATTTTTTCTTGATTCAAAATGGTATCCTCTGATTTAATTAAATGCAGTATAATGCTAATTTTATATAGGCGTTTGAAAAAAATAGCGAAAAAACCATTATCGCCCTATCTTGACACTACCAATAAAATCCAACTTTGATGTTAAATAAGTAACTTATTATAAGTTTCGCATTTTCAAGCTTGAAAGTTCGAGATACAGAATTTGTGTCAAATACTACAGAATAAAAAATTGATGTTCAAAGACTGATACATATTACATTTTGAATTTATTTTCACTTTTAAATAAAGAAGCAACTTACATGGAAAGAGAGCAAATCGATACATCAGTGTTGCGCATTACGCGACAGCAATTTGCCGACTCCTGGCTGTCACAGCATTCAAACAACTTAACTATTCCCATATAGATTTAGATCAAGTTCAGACTTTGCGAGTTTTATTCACTGTATTTTTAAACAACTTCATAATGCAATAAAGCGAAACGTCGTTAAACTTTTTTAATTGAATATTCCCATATAATTTGGCTGATCTATATAATTTTCATTTATTTTTATTTCTGTACTTTGAACATGAATATTAAGTAAACTATCCGATATGTCGTAATTAATTTTTATAATTTTCTGAAAATTATAGAAAGCATAAATTAATGTTATAATTTACTTCGTCGTATTGAGTTCCATGATAACAAGTTCAGCATGAAGTTCAATTGCTCAAAATCTTATATATCTGAGCTCAATTTTCCTTGTTTTATTTCACAGCTAAACATTTTTTATTTCAAAATGATCATTTTGGTCATTTTAAAATAAATATTTTAGCAACAAACAATCATCATCCCTATATCTTGGGAATTCTCTCAAATCCCATTGGGAATTTTCCACTGGCAAAACGCTCGATATCGTGTTACAAACCGGTTATTCAATATCCGGAAAGTTGTAAATATACATGCAATCGAAGTGAAAACATACATTCAGGAAAAATAAAGTTCTCGATCATGATCACTTTGAAATGAATTTAATTAAATTAAACCGATAACGGCTTGAATGTTGAAAGATGTAAAATATCAAAAGAGAATCACTGACAATATTGTACTAACGTAAAAGAGATCCACATATTTGAAAACTAAAAAGCATGCCATGAAATTTACTGGTTTATTTAAAAAAATTGTATTCAAATCGCGTCACTATAATGAATTTTATGCCGTTGAGGCATAAACCCAGTCAAGCAGAAAAACTAAAGGAATACTATTAGGCTGTCCTAGGACAGAAACCTAGGTCGAAAATCAAGTTAAAGTTATGCATTAGTACTTTTCGGGATTATTCGAATTTTGTCATTTGACCTCCAAATTTTTTTCGCTGACCCCAAATTGACCAAATGTAGTTTTTCGATTTTTGAGTTTCGGACTAAACATCAAAAAGGTGAGTGACCTGGGACAGCCCAAATACTATTCACCAATATATTTTGCAAACAAAATAATCACGAGATTCAATCTTAAAAATAACAATGCTCTGGGCCTTCAAGTCTAGAATTTCAAATTCATCTGCTACAGGTCGCTAACGGTAAAATATTAAATTGTTTTGTCAGATGTACTCAATTTCTTGGCCGCGGGTTATTTACATTCAATGTCCACGACGAGTTTCCCAAGATAAGTATTGTACAATTTTGAAACTAACATTTTGAATTTATAAGCCAGCTTGTGATACTGTTAAATAATGCCGGAGTTTTTGACCACCTATAAATTGATTTATTATGTTCTGGAATAAAATAATAAAGTTTTTTTAATAGCATAAACAGAATCATAAGCATTATTGATTTGTGGGAGTCGGTGGAATCGACTTGGTGCATTTTGAAAGATTTGCACTTTTTAAATTTTCTTTCTTTTGACGGTAAACTTTTTGCCACTTCAAAATTTTCGGATGAAACTTTTTGGAACGAAAGTTGCTACTTCTGAGCGCACTTCGATTCTGATTTTTTTCAGATGCATTATTTTTACTTTATAAATCGTCTTTCAAATAACACTCAAAAAACGCGCGTTAGCTATCGAAGGTGTCTAAATCAGGTAAAATATATTGAATTGTTTTTTTTACGATTTTTATGTCCACATCGAAAATTTAGTTCTTTGAATAAAGAGGAAAAAACTAAATTTTAGCACATTGAAAGAGATATTTTTTTCATGAGTCTAATGAGATAAATTTTGGATGTGTCGGCTAACCAATTTGGCAAATTTCGGTGTAATATTTATTTTCAATTTTGGATAAAAGAGGGCTTCGATGAATTTCTGCTACACCGTAGGTTCGTTATTTATGATTATTATGATTCAGAGTATAAACAAGAGCGAAGAAACATAACAAGGACATGTTTGAATAAAGTAAAAGGTGGCATTAGCAATATTTTCAGCGGATAATTTCAGAAAAATCCGTTTAAAAATTTTGGAACAAGAAATAAGGAAAATTTTCAAAATAATTTCAAATATTCCTGACCAAAAATCATGTCATATGATTTTAAAACTGCATATTAAAAATATGTGGTTATCTACTATGCGAAAAGTTTAAGTGACAATTTTTTAAGAGTGTTTTTCGTTGATTTGAAAAAAATAATGCAAAAAATTTCGAACAAAAAATAAGCTTTTTATTATGTTCGGAACTTTTTTCCAAAATTTCTTTTAATTTGTCGAATTCGAAAAATTTAATTCGAACTCAGAATTGTCTTAAACAGCAATAATTCGAAAATTCTGTCGTTACAAAAGGTTATTGTTTTCATAAAGAGCCCGTATCTGTCAAAATGCACCAACCCCTGTCAGGTTATACGCATTCAAAAAACCTGGTTAATTTAAGTCAAATTCTTGCCACGAACAAACAGGAAGGTAATCTACAGGTAATCTACGACTGCGTTAAACGCTGAGATGCACAAACTTTGTTGATGCTGACGATGGAAATTATATTAATTCAATATAATTTTAATAAATATTTCAGATCTATCGAGACTTAATCCTAATCGTGCAAGAAAATATTTCAAAAAATTTAGAAATCATTCAAAATATTCTTGTTGATGTCACAATGACATCGGAAGTTCTCCCAGAGATTACAATATGAGGCAAAAAATTGTTCCTAACGAAAACGTTTTTTTAACAAACATTTAAAAAATTAATCTTACATATTATATCTTAATAATTTACAAGTCACATATATTAAATTGTATACTCTTGGCGACAGTTAAAAGCTAGGGATATTTTTTAAGATGAAGTGATAACCTTATTGAGGGTCTCGGTGCATTTTGACAGATACGGATATGGGCTCTTTATGAAAATCTTTTTACTGGATTTATATATTCTTCTCAATGTACCATCAAAGTGATGTTTTATCATCCCGGCAACTTTTGTAACTACAGAATTTTAAAATTATTGCTTTTTAAGAAAATTTTGAGTTCAAATTCGACAAATTATGTGAAATTTTTGAAAAAAGTTCCGAACATTATAAAAAATTGCCTTATTTTTTGTATTATTTTTTTCAATATTTGTTCCGAATCGACGAAAAATACTTTTCAAAATGACCACTTTGACTTTTCGCGTAAATGACCACATATTTTCTAAATGGTATCAGAAAGATCAATGATCATATAACATATCTTGGATCATATGACATTTTTGACTGGGAATTTGAAAATAACGATATATTATTATTTTTGAGGTCGTTTAACCCTCAGAGGCTGGTACTTGAAGTGTATGTGATTACAGGGTACACAGGTCTTATAATCGAAGCTAATCACTACAGTTGAAGCTTCATGAGTCCCCATTTTGAGTTGTACACGTTTTTCGACTGCACTGTATAACTGATTGGTTACCGGTTTCACATACTATCCCACAATGGCCATTTTGGGTTAACCACTCTAGAATCCAGAATACTCTATCAAGGTTTCTGGCTTGAGAGTGCCACTATTGTCTTTCATTGTAAGGTACCATAATTCCTGAAAATGGTCGAAAGACAAGCCGGGGCTCTATCGTCATGATTCAAGCGTGTAAACCAACTACACTACGTTTTTTTTTCGATAATTTAATGCTTTATTTTTAAAAGACTTGTGCGGACAATTGAACTGAAAAATAATTGTCTGAGTGTGGACTACAACAATTATGATAATCTGGTTGCCCGACATTTCTAGTCGGATATTTCGCATATGACGCGAATAAGTCGCTCGACTAATCGCTCAACCTGATCGCTCCTTACAGATTTTTTGTCGAAACTATACTGAAATATTTCGAAAATATTCCTCATTTCTTGTTCTAAATTATCCAAACTAATTCATTTGAATTCAATGGCTAAAAATATTTTGAATGCCATCTTTAATTTTTATTTCCTCGCTCTTGTTTATACTCTGAATCATACTGTTTGAAACGAAACTACGGTTTGGCAGAACGCCATCGCAGCCATCTTGTATTCAGAATTGAAAAAAAATATTACACCAAAACTTGCCAAATTGGTAAGCCGACCCATCCATTATGTAAAATTTAATAAATTTAACTCATGAAAAAATATTTTTTTTTCTACTGAGCTAAAATCTACTGTGCTTAAATTTCGTTTTTGTCGTCCTTTTTCGAAATTTTCGACTTTGAGGTAAAAATCGTATAAAAACAAATGAAATAAATTTCTAATGTCGGTCGAGACCGTTTTTCACGGTTTCTATTTCATGAAAAATTCATTATAAATTTTACCTAAATTCAGACAGCTTCGATAGCAAACGCGGGTTTTTAAGTGTTTTTTCAAAGGACGATTTATAAAGTATAAATTACCGATCCTAAATAAAACAGATCAAAGGAAGTAAGCTCAAAAGTGTCAAATTTTTTTTCGAAAAACCTTTTATCTCAAAATTTCAAAGTGGCACAAAGTTTCCCATCAAGAGAAAAGAAAAGTGCAAATCTGTAAAAATGCACCCATTATGAGGCCTTTAAGCTACAATGTGTGATTACAAAAAAATATTATTTTGTCCGGTGATTGGCAAGCGCATGAGTGGCGCGCCATGGCGTGGAAATAATCACGTGTTTTGATAACATCTGCAAACATTTTATAATTATTTTGACCTGGTATTGTGACTTGACACAATAACTGGTTGTTTTGATGAGGACAATCTATACACTAATATTGAGTACTTTATTCACGATAAATAAAAATATTTTGATTTATTTTTCACTGTGTTAATAGAAGCTTGAAACAAAAAATCAGGCCGTACTAGATTTTTGCTCATTACCGTGAGAACATCACTTGTCGAAAATTTATAATTTCGAAGTTGACAAGGCGTTGTCCCTTAAATATTTTAAATAATCAGCAGAATTTCCACATTACGAGCTTTAATTGGGTTGATGACCCTCTTAAACATATTTTGTAAATCAACTTCAAAAGTTCATGAGTCAGACGACGAAATGAAGTTGATGTCTTTGTAAAACTGTGCGTAATTTGAAAATAGCAACCCTGAAAAGAAGCCCACTAAAAGTTTTCTATAAAATGGGCTCAGCGAATAGATTTAATTAATCCTTGTGAGTATCAATATCCCTTTAACACCTTTTGGGTGATTTGAAAGATGTAGGTTGAGGGAGCCAATCCTAACACTCTTGAGACCCCTTCTAGCCACTCATGATGCCGCTTTCTCTTCTTTTCAGCCTACATCTATCAAATCACCCAAAAGGTGTTAAAGGGATATAACTCCAAAGATACCGACAATTATTTATTATACGATCGACCAGCTAGTTTATTTAGTTTAGTTTTGATAAATATATTTACATACAAATATATATATATATGTTCATTTCATCAAAAAAAATTGAATTCAGTGGGTTTTAAGAGCTGGCGAGTCGCCAGTGGCGACCCATAAGTGTAAGCGAACTTATTTTTCTTGAACATTGCGTGTCTTGTGGAATCATATTGTCGATTAGTTATATATCTCTAATCACACTATGCGGAACATTTGGGCCCTACTACTAGATAACACACTACGTTAACTACACAGGGCTCAAATCTTCCGCAAAGTTTGAAAGGGGGATATAAAATTTGAAAAACAATCGGATAACTTTTGGTGTATTTGAAGATGAAATAAGAACATGTTCAGCTCTCTAATGCCAGAACAGCCTATAATTTGGGATTATTCTATACCAATTTTTCAGAGAAAATAATCTTGGAATTGGTTTGGTACTATTTAAAAGTCTATACGATGATAATGATATAAAACGTTTAACCGGTAATCGTGGGAGGCTCCGACTTGAAGATAATAAATGTTATTATTTCTGAATAAAATTTCGAAAAAAATTTTTAAAATTTTTATCTGATCTCAAACATTGCTTAAAATTTTGTTGCTCGTAAATGGAAAAAACGAATCATTAGAAATTATTATTAATAACAATAATTTCAATATCTTATATTTCCAAGTCTTAATTTAGGTTGTATTGTGCTAAACTTTGGGTGATGAAAAATCGATAATGAAGAAAATATTAATTTTGACATTTATTAAGATTTGTTTCTCAACAGAAAAAATAATTTTGAAACGTATCAGGAAATCCTGTAAGAAAAATGATTATTTCCAATAACAAAATTCTATTTTATTTGCCCCCAGGGATTTTGGGTGTTTTCCCATCGTTTAAATTGATTTTCATATATCATTATAGACGTATTGGGAATATATTATCGATTTTGAGTAAAGTTAAATCTAGGCCCATTCCCTCATTAATAAATTGAGCAGTGTAACATAAATTTGGAGAAATCAGAGAGTTCATGCGCAAAACTAAATTAGGTCAAAAATATAATATCTAAAAAAAGTTCAGAACCATAAGGGTGAAGTGTCTGCCAAAAATTATGTCAGAAAATCGTTCAAAACACGGTCAAAAAAATATAGTTGGTACTTTCTGGTCAATTTTTAGCATTGTTTTGATCATCAAACACACAGTAGATATTTTTTTTGTTTTTCAATGAATTCTACCCCCCCTCTCTCCTGTTTCAAGTGGCGTCGATACCAAGAGTTATCCGTTGAGAATCACACCAGGCTTGAATTCAATTATTCATCAAATGTTTTATTTGGGACATATTAAAATTTATTTTGCAAATTGAAAATATGTAGAGAATTTTTATCAAGACTAACCATGATTTTGGAAATGATGTTATTTTCCTAATAATTTAATAAATAACTCAATTCTAGTCTAGTTTAATTTTTAGCGAATCCATTTTGGTGCTGGCATTTATCAAATTAAGAACAATCGATCACTTCTGATCTCGCAACTTAAACGGTAAAGAACAAGATTCTCTTTGTGACCACCACGAAAAAAATTCGGCCTCATCATTCTCGGAATGAGATTACAAATTACCAATTTTTCAATCAAGGTTGTCATTCAACTTAGAGTTTTGCGATGAAAACTCCTTAATAAGCACGCTGTATCAATCTCATATGACCCTGAAAATAAGGCATTATTGATTTCGCGGTAATTCAAGCTTATTTTTGTATACAGAATCCGGTGCGGCATCAAAAAATCAATAGCTCACAATAAATGAAGATTGACAATTGAATAATGACCCCAATTGTTTCAATTTTGACAATTTTTTGCAAAATAAAACTAAATCAAATAATGAGGCTGAAAATTGTAAAGAAGGCCTGTCAAAATTTCATTGTTTGAAAATGATTTTAAAAATCTTCAAACGAAAAAGGTCTCGATGATCATTCACAGATCGGGAAATAATTTTTATTTTTAGCATGGAAATAGAGTTAAACTCTTAGAGTTTTTGCTGAGTTGATATTATATCCTTAATTAATTTTCAAATCGATGTTGACTGATTTGGAAAATTTTAGTCACTTGAATTTTCGTATTGTCAATGCTAAGCATTGAATGGTTTACATAATGTTTAAAATTTTGTTTTCCTTGAAAACTAAAAACGTACTAAATTAATTTTGTGTTAATAAGCTTTCATTTTTTTTCAGCAAACTACGAAATAACGGTGATGATGGCCACCTTTGGTTTTGACATTTTTGGTCCAAATAATTTAAAATATCGAATAAATTTGTCATATAATTGTTCAATATTTTTGAAGTATTTTATTTTCTCGAATCAACAACTGAAGTCTTTGGGGATCTACATTATACTAAATGCCTGACGCAACTCTTGTTTATCGAATGAAGGGAATTTGAGGGTCTAGAAATGAGTAAATTGCTATTTCAGACTGGTGAGAGCCAGGTTATCAACGTCTTTAGCTGAAAAATCAGCATATTTAGATCGTTGTTTGTATAAAGTTCGTTTTCGGTTCAGCGACGAACATCTCTGCGTCGTTCAAACCAGAAGAAATATTTTTTTTGCCCTCAGGGTTTGAGAGAGGTTAGACTCGACTGATCGCCCATTATTTATGGTCAGAGAAGGCGGTTATCACCCCNCCCCACGTGACTCGAATCATTGACTGCTCGCTCATTTTTTGCACATAAAAATATCAAAGGGAGGTGTCAATCTCTAAGTAATTCGTATTCTTGATTCAAGCACTACACCAAATTTTGCGATAGACTGTATGCACAATAATCAATCTTTAATCAAGTGAAATTAATGTCCGAAAAGTTTTGTATCTTCCAGAAGATGAAGAATTAAATTTTATACAGATAGAAATTTGTAATTTTTACTTTAAATTTGAAAATACAGTAAATTACTCATACGAACTGACTTTCCATAGGCCAATAATTCGGTGATAGAAGGTCCTAAGAAAGTATTTTGATTTTCAAACGATACAGAATTACTTTTGATTTAGATAAAACCGCGAAATTCTATTTATTGAATTTTGAAACTCGATTAAATCTTGAGTTTCTATATTAAATCTTACGATGGCAGCCCCCCTTCTAAATTTTAACTCTTATGTGACATAAGTTATGTCACAGAAAGTATGTGGACGTTTCCTGGAGTCTAAAAATACCTAGAAAAATATTTCATATTTCTTTCAAAATAAAATATAATTATTGACTTTCTGATAGTTGAAATACTTTTATAGAACCACCCGTTACCGAATTATTGGCCCGAAGAAGTCCATTTTCATGCGAATTTCCTAGAATTTTTTCTTGGTTTATTTTTAGTTTAAATTTTACACCTTAATTGACAGTACTAGTTGCATTCAGATACCCAGACATGAAATTATAATTATTACTAAAAAAATAGCGCATAAGAAATTATTAATCATTCAGCAACATGTGGTCCTAGAAAACTAGTTTGGCTTTCAAAAAGTTTAATAAACAATTATTAAAATTAAATCTCGGGTCTATGGAAACTGTAAATATTTTCTTAACCCCCTCACATCCTTTGACTATCTAAAGGCCAAAAAATTTTCGGGAGTTGAAAGGCGCCAGAAGCATCATAGTCAAGACTAGCAATCAAATTGTCATAGAGTTTTGCAATTTTTTCCAAAATATTGTTGAAAATTTTATACGATGAGGTTCGAAAGTTATTTTTTCCTACATTTTTTAGGATTTTCGTCAAAATTTATTAAAAATTAATTGTGTGAAAACGATTACATAATATCGAAATTCTGAGAAAGCAATTTTTTAGGAAAGTATTTGAGGATTCTTTTGATATACGTTTTTATTTTATCTGCAGTCTTCTATCGAAGAATAATTTTTTCACGTGATTTTTATGAAACTCAAAATAAAGAAAAAAAATTATTTTAAAAAATTATTTTTCGAAAGAATTGAACGGCAATTTAACTCAAATAAAGCCGACAAAGACGAATCGATAAATATCGAACATAAGTGGTCTGTATTTTTGAGTTTCAGCTGATTAGCAATATTTTTCAGATTTAACTGCATATATTTCGACGCGCGGCGATATGAATAATTGTTTTGTGAGCGATCAAGATTTAATATTTTAAATTTGAGACCAGCTTTCAATAGCTTAAGTTTCACTCCTAAATTTGTAACTTATATGGCGTTGTTAAAAATGTATGGTTTCTCAAGGAATACAAGGTGAGTGAACCTCTCTTTTCTCTCGCAGTTATCTAGTTTACAAATTTCGAAATTTAAAAATGTTACATGTTGTTCACTTAATTTTATTTTTGATCTCAATCAGTGACAAATAAGTAAATTGATATCTTTCCCAGTTTTCCCGTGATAAGCGCTCAAAATATTGCCTCGAGATAGGCTCTTGGGTGTGAGGCGAAGTTCTGGTTTCTGGGTGTGAGGACGTTCAGTATTTTGAAACTCCAAAAATCGCGCATAAAATGATTCTGAATAGGCCAATAAGTAAAAAGGGATCCTGATGTTTTAGCTTCCAGAACGTAGAAAATTAAATTTCAGTTCGAAAGAAAGGCAAAATACTTTTCAACGCATTTTGAAACTGCGCATAAAAATAGCTTTTAGGAATTATAGTCACATACAATTCCCTGTGATTTTTTCAAGTACAACTTATACTCACTGCGCGCGTGACTTATAATAGTAGAACATTTTTGCTTGAGAAAATATAGGCCGTTAGAAAAAATTTAATAAACTAAGTCGATTAAAAAAAAAGTTTCAGCTATTTTCCAAGTAAAAATCGGATCAGAAAAATCGCCGTAGTTAGCTAAGTATGGGAACAGTCACTAACATAGTATCTATTAAACACTTCATTCTAGCATAAACGAGAGGAATTGTACCTAATTATAGTCAAGTGGGCTAAGGCCACTTTTTTGAAACATTCATTTAATTGATTCATTTGATCAACAACGCGTTGAAATTATTTATTATTTCAAATGGTTATTTTTGGCAACATTTGATAAGATGTTTTCAGCAAGAAAAGTTTTAATTTTTTTAATTACATGTTCAGGGATCAACTATAGGGCAGCCGAAACCAACAACTTTTTAGAATAGTTTCGAGCAAATAAAGCACAAAAACTGAGTTTATTTTACTCAAACAAACCTTGATTTTAAAAAATGGTTTCCATAAATGATGATTTCTTGTTTTTCAAAAATAGTAAGTTGGTGTAACTATTTTGGGTTATTATAGCCACTTTGTTTATCAAGTATTACTTGACTGTGTTCCGTAATTATTCACTTAAGCGGATTTTCGGAATAATTACCTGTTTTGTGAATTTAATTTAATAATATTCTGGCGTGTTATTATCAATTTTTTGAGTCTTGTTATCTGCATATTTTGGAAACAATCATTGCACTCCCTGGCGTCGGTAACTTTCTACGTAATTAACTGTTTTGATTATTCCTGTATAAAATTAATCTAAAATAATCTTAGGCTGATTTTAACTTCCCATCATAAATTATGAGTTCCAATCTTGTATTTAAAAATATTTAGTATACCCTTTATGCGTAGCCACAACGTTAAAATCACACGTTAAAAGGAGTAGTAGTGGCTACGCATTCTAACCAAAAAGTGATAATGGGATATCCCATATATAACAAGATAAACAAACAAAAATGCCAGCGAACAAAACATTTTTAATTTATAATGTCTAATATAATTAAATAATTTTTGACCAAGGAAATGAATTCCTGAGATTAAACTGGTCTGGAATTTTTTTAGATTGGATTTTTTATAATTTGAAGCTTAATTTTGTTAACTCATAAATTATTGACCAGAAGACAAAAACACTTTGCTGTCGCATGCGCAAAAAAACTTATAGGCTTTTGAATAGTGATATACGTAGGCCTTCCGACTCGGGAGTCCCGAGCAAAAATGTGCACCCGATAAAAAGGTCCTATGAATTTGAAAATTTCGGACCCAGGGTAGTTTTTGACGCTTAAGGGAGTGGTTCTCGCTGATTAAGCTTCTTTTTGAAGTTTTTATACATGGTTTCTCGATGAACTGGTAAAGGTGGTATTAAAAAAACTTTCTGAACGTGAAGAACAAGTCTCGAAGATCATTTCAACACTAATTGTAATATGATACAATTCAACCTATGCCCACGCACTAACCCTGAATAAGCCTCTTAAAACACTTAATAGCTTACTCTTCCTCCAGTTCACATCAATCTTTTCTTATTTTTTGGTCAAGTTCCGGAGAAGCAATATCAATAGGCCGCGTTTTTTAGACCCGCGTTCCTTAAAATTCGGGTGTTTAGCTAATTTGTCGATCATCCACAAATTCTCAAATTTAAATTTTTGATTAAAATGATATAAAACCGTAATATAACCCCAAATTGTTGAAATATGACCCAAATTAATGTTTGGATGGACCTTGACAGTCTTTTGAGTTAAAATCCGCCCTATAAAGAGACTTTATCTATTCCGTCCTTACATTTTACTTCACAGATTATATTTAAACATCTTGCTCTTTAGCGCCCTCGAGATTCCAAAGTCAAAAATGTATTAAAAATATGCCATTTAATTTTTGTTGGGATAACACGGGAAATATATAAACTGAATTCAAGTTCAGAATCTTCATAAAAAAGTTTAGGAAACTTTTTCTATTTTTGTCGAAAATTTCGCTTTTTTCGTCCTTCTTTTTCAAAATTGGGACTATTCCCACCGAATTTTCAATATTTTTTAATTTCAAACACGTGAAATTGTATTTCTCGTCTTTCATAGAATTAACAGCCCGGCGGAAAAAAGAAAAAAAAAGTTTTTCTATAAAAAACTAGAATTTTTGAAGGACAAGGAGTCTAAAAAGTCCTTATATCTTTTTTCCTGGAAGTTTAAGGGGGTGGGATATATTGTCAATAATATTCGCCTTGATTTGCTCTACAAGATAAACATATCAAAGTCAATTTTTGAGCATTTTTTCGGCGGACCAATCAGAAGCCTTGCTCAGAAATTTTCGAAAAATTCGAATTTCAAGAAATTGAAACTTTTTAAAATTTTCGAGTTTCATACTTTTTTCAACCAGGGTCTAGTTTCGGCTTAGGGGACAACCGCGGACGGCCAAAATATCAACAATAATCTAGAGCTTTTTTATCAAAATTTTGCTTTTGACAGACAATTTTTCGTTCGACCAATTTTCGTTGAAATTTTTTTTTCGCATTTTTGTCCCTTAAAAGCAAAATTTTGAGAGGTTCATTTTTTTCAGGTTCATACTATGAACTTCATAGGACCTTTTTATCACGTAGCTCATTTTTGCTCGGGAGGCCTATATACATATCGTAATGTGACAGTATGTATAAAAATTATTCGAGACCAACAACGGAAATTTCTCTGGATAAAAACTTGAAATTGGCAGGAAAAATACTCTCGATCCAGATGAAATTGGAGCTTTTGATCTCGAACAATTATTTTACATACTGTTCATTATTTAATTTTCAAAAAACAAGATTTTCAGTCATTAATAAAGCGTTTTATTTAATTTACTTTATGTACATCAAGGTGTTAATGATTTGACGACCTTCAGGACAAAAAATATGTTGCTGTTGGTTGCAATTTAATTTTACTGATGAAAAAATAATTTTTTTTTAATTTGGCTCTTTTCTGCGATTTGTGGTTATATATTTTTTCAACTCAAATCTGTCAAAAATGTGTAAACTGTAATTGTAAACTGAACTAATGCTGAGTATATTTTACAATTAAATCAACAGACGTGATATGCCTAATAATAATATGGTGAAAATCAGTCAAGCTCGACCTAGAAAAATCAAGATTTCTTTTTATTGCGCACGCAAACAGAACTTTATTTTTTTGAAATAAGCTTATTCAGTGTTAGGGCTTAAAAACCTCTTAATACTAGCCTGTACATGTTTCAAAATTTCAAAATAATTATCGATTGAAAAAAATAAATTACCGAAAAACACGATTTTTCGTCAATTCACTTATCTATCGATCCCATAGGTCGTTTTGGTCATTGAGAGACCTTCAAATATTAAATCCCCTATTCACACTTTTGTTAATATCCCGGCTCTGATTAGGAAACGTAGTGTTTTTTTAAGTAGTAGGGCCGGGATATTCACAAAGTGGAATAGGGGATATCATACTGAAAATAATTCTGATAAATAGGAAAAACCGCGCAAATTTAGTATATATTTAGTACTTATTATTAGTATAATTTAGTACATATAACTATATGGATAACGATATCCCCTATTCACACGTGTGGTATAAACCAGCTTTTCTACCAAACTATGAGTCAAATCCAGGAATTTAATAATTCAATTATTATTTGATAAATTTATTTACACATTTATTTAAAATTGAATGATATTTTCAGATAACGTGTATAAGATAAAGGTGAATTGGAAACTCGACGATCATGGATGTTAATTTGGTGAAAACTCAAGCGACAAAAGATTCTCTGTCAAATGCTGAATGTTTGAAAATTAATTTGGTAAGAAGTGAATCATTTCTTGATGATCGCTAAGGAATTTTTTAATTTAAGTTCCTACTTAAAATACTACCTCAGTGAACCTCAAATCATAAATGTTTTAATTGTTAATTCAAATCTACTTCCATCAACTTTATTCAACATTTTTCATGATTCATTAAAAACGCTAAAAACCCTTGGATATGTCTTGGTTTGTAATGAGAGTTTTGTCGGGATTCACATCTCAAACGTGTTTGAGGTTATATTCACTATTAATTTTTTTCAAACATTAACAGTCGGCAAAAGGGATCGGCAAAACTTGATTGGATCGTATTGGAATTATTGGATCGGATTGGATCGTATCTTTTTTTCCGATACGATCCGATCCAATATGATCGAAATTTAGGGGTTAGTCGATTCGATACCAATTTATTACAATACAGTTAAAATTTTACCCCCCTCCGATACGATCCGATCCAATACAGTTAGAATTTTACCCCCTCCGATACAATCCGATCTAATATAGTTTTTATTGCACCTCTCCTCGATTCGATCCAATATAGTTTTTATTTCACCCCTCCTCGATCCCATCCAATACGATTTTCTATTTCTTCATGCCGATCCCTGGTCGGTAGACAATGCTCGTATTAAACTTTTTACTTTTTGTGCGTGCCAGTATTTGAAAAAATGCTTTAAATGCAATGAAATCCACAAAAACTAAAATTCTAATAATGAGGAATTAAAAACTTTTTATAAATTAAAAATGAACCAGTTTAATGCAAAAATAGTAATCAATTGAGTATCCAAGTCATATAATTTCACCATACAGTTGATGTTTAATAGACAATGGTGATATTAAAAATAATATAAGGCGTGCTAAAAAGAGAACAGAAATATAACAACTTTCCACCAATGCGCCCGATGTAAAACGGGGGGAATTTTAATTATAACATGAATTATATTTTGGAATTTGATTTGATAATGTGAAAACGCGTCAAAAAAAAGATGATTTCATGTATTATGTCGATAATGGTACCAAAAATAAAAGAATTTCACGCAAATTACATTCAGTCATAAAGACATGATTTTTTTCACCGTATTTAAGGGATAAACGGTAATCGAACGCGCTTATTGGTTGTTAAAATAACCTACAGTAAGTACTTTTATTACTTGCAAAGTGAAAATTGTCCTTTAGGTAATTACGGCCAATAAAAAATTATATTTAACGAGATTACCTTTTTAAGTCAATTCACTTCAACTGCATTGTAGAACGAGCATTAATGTCAGCTTTATTTGTTTATTCGGTTGGTCTTTTCTCGGAACAATTGTAAGCCGAATTCGATTCATTTTTTAAAAACTCTCTATTTCATAAACGGAAAAATGAATTAATTATTTTTCTTTTTTTGAAATTATACTTTTTTAAGTAAATCATAATTTTAAAATCTAAAGGTGGATATTTCGGGTCCGATTTTTTAAAATGAAGACGTTTTTTCGTCCGCGAAGGTAAATATTTCGTGACCGATTTTCTAAAAATGAAGACGTTTTTTTCGTCCACAAAAAAAACGCGTTCAAAATCTTTGTTGTTTTGAACACGGTATTCGTCCGCGCTTGACTGTCTACCCGGCGGACGAAAGAAAACGTAGTAAACGAGAAAACTTAGGTTGTAAAATTATGTGTTAATTCGTCTTTAATTTAACTTGTTATCTGGTATTCTGGACTAGAATTTTCGAAACCTTCTTTATATATTCTTTTAATTTAAAATCTTCACGATTTTCAGATACGTAATCAATACAATTCAGGCAAACAATGGAATGAAGCCTCGAATGAAATGGGGTCAACAACGTGAATTTATTCTCACCATGTTAGGCAGTGCGATCGGTCTAGGAAATATATGGAGGTTTCCGTATTTATGCTTCAAATATGGAGGTGGTGCTTTTCTCATTCCTTATTTTATTTTTCTGTTTTTCGGGGGTATCCCGACTATGGTTTTGGAAATAAGCCTAGGTAATATTCATCTTCAACCCTCAATTGCATTTAATTATTTTTTATTCAAAATTGGGAATAAGAAAGCTTTTTAATTTGAATAAATAAAAAATTTGTTTCAGCTTACATCTGATTTTCCAGGTGATTATCACCTGATGATATTCAAATAAAAAAAAATTCAATAATTTTTTTAATTTATTGAACCCAGCACCTAAAAATCTCGCACATAACATCAATTTGAAATAATATGCTTATTGGTCTTTAACGCCCGCTATTGCAATTTAAATACGTGGTATGGACCGCCTCACTTATCTCCACAAGTGCGTTATGGCGTGATCGACTTACACTTGTTGTTTGCGGTGAGTTTTGATTATCATTGTTAATCTTTAGGTCAATTTATGGCTCGTGGTGGAGTTGAAGCTTGGAATATTGCCCCAATTTTCAAGGGTGTTGGGTTTTCATGTCTTGTCCTGGTATTGTGGATTAATATTTATTATGGAGTCATCATTTCCTGGACTCTTTATTACTTTATAAAAACCGTCTTGTAAGTATTTGCAACATGATCATTTTTTGCTACCGGGTGAGTTTTCATTTTTTAGTTCTTGAATGGCCAAAATATTCGGTGAATAATAAAATAAAAAAAATATAGGACCATTTTTTGATTTCTTTCTGAATTACTGGAATTGTTTAATTATCAGTTTTTGTTTAAAAATTGGAAACAATGGTCTGATTCGGACGATTTCTATTATTAATCTTTCTCTGAATAGTTGTGCTCAGTTTGAGCGTTTAAAGAACCTAATCGGATGAGTCGATTTCTAAAGCCGCATTATATACAAATCGAGCCCCCGTCATCGATAAAGCAATCACTTTCTTTCTACAGTAATTATTGTTTAAAACAATTACGGTATAAATTGATGTCAATTTTTTTTCAAAAAAAATCGGCACCCATCTTCACTCCGCGGTCCAGAAGCTAAAAATTGAAACTCAACTTGTTCTATTTTTTACATATTTTATCAATTATTATCTCATCAAAAAATGTTACAAAGTTCGTGCCTTTTTGGAGTTTGTCGAGTAATGAATTAATAAATAAGGCGGTAGTTAAGATAGAACAATGTACAAAAATGTACGAAAAGAATGTACGAAGAGGGTTTTTAAATTGCGTCCCAGGAGATTTTATATTAAAACGCTTTATAAATTTAATTTTAGAAAACATGATAATGTTCCGCGGTATTTCCGTCGTCACTAAACGTTGGTACTTAACTTATACATACACTCCTAGATTCGTAACGTTTCTGAAGCAACTTTTTGATTGAGAGAATCTATTTCTATCTTGTTTTTCGAATAAAATTTGTCAACGATTTGATTTAATACACATTTGTTGGCACGCCAAATTCTTGCCGAGCCTTTAAACTCGACCTCAGAGCTGATAAAATGGGATACTTTAAACTTTCCAGGATTGCTTTCAACACGTAGTTTTTCCCCGTGTTAATCTTGATTAGAATTATGTTTGATCTTAAAATTATATTTCTTGAGATTAACTTCATATAAACATTGAAGCACCCTCTGTGGAACAAATACGCCGTGCGTCAAATACTCCTGAATTTATTCAACCATGAATTGCCAAAGTTTCTCATAATGCTTTATTATATAGTGTCAAAATTTATTTCCAAGCTTTCCGATTTAAAATCGACCCATATCGAACTGCGTATGACCTTTAATTTTAAACTAGAGCTTGTAAAGCGCACTAGAGAGTGAGGTGAAGAATATATAAGGTCAAAAGTGGTTTCCTCAGATTACCTCGAAATAATCAACGAAAATTTACCAGACGAAAAAAATTTGACTCTTGGCCCATTTTTATTTTGATCACAGGTCGGCTAAAATTAAATAAACGCAGTTTTTCAAGTTTGTAAAACTTTTATTTTTGGTACAAACAAAAGGCCATTATTCATGATACAATGTTAATTCCGCGCGCAATGAGTCATGAATTTGGCGCACTCCCCAAAATTAGCATTGTACCATTAAAATGTACTTTTTCGTTCAACTAAATCGATTTTCTACGCAAGAGGACTTGAATAAACAAAAAACTTGATTTTGGCAATTTTTCATGTTATGCCGGTTCTGGAATACCGAAAATAAGGCAAAAATTATTTCAAACAAACACTTATATCCCTCCTTTACACTTTGCCAAAGAATTATGCCCTGTGTGGTGAGCTTAGTCGGTCATCCAGTATCAGTTCCCAAAATCTTTGGCATAGTGTGAAATGGGAATATATTTTCACAATCATGACAAAAAATTATATTGAACGCCAAGTTCAAATGAGCGATTCATCAATTTAAACCAATCAGAATCAAGCTAAAACTCTGGAATTCGAAAAAAAAATGTTGATCTTTTAGTTTTTTTGATTTGTTTAAAAATCAGTCATCGAGATTTTTCTTCTTGACCTCAGAACACTAGTGGAAAAATGATTATCCTATCAAATAAATTTTCAGAGGTCAAACTCAGTGGACAGATTGTGGACAGCCATGGAATACAAAATGTTGTAGCAAGGATTTTATCAATGGAACTCTGGCCGTTCCGATTGCTTGTCTGAGTGGTAACGGGTCGGGTCTCCCGGGTGTGGCAAAATTTCCTGAAGAAGAATACTGGTATTATAATGTTTTAAATATCAGCGATGGTATAGGACTGAGATAAATCATGTTCATGAAATTTATTCATTAAACTTTACTAATTAAATGTCACAGGGGGGGCAATAGCGCCGAAAGTTTGTTAAAGAAAAATTTTGGCGATATTGGGTATTTTCGTCAATATTGGCACTTTCGGCGATATAGAGAAATAAATGTTTTGTCGAATAAATGCAAAACGCGTAGGCGTTTAAAATGACGTCATGTTTCGACCAATTTTTTTATTTTATGAGGTGTTTTACAAGTTTTTCAAAATGTGTGCTTTTGACCGGCCATATGAAATATCCGTCACGTGAAACGTCTGAAAATCACGTGTAGAATTAATTAATTTGCAAAAAGCGATCAAATTTAAGTCTAGAAGAGTAAAATTCAATCTTGCAAATGACGTCATTCGTGACAAAGTAATTTGTAATTAAAATCAAGAAAAAATTCGGCGATATTCGTTTTTTTGGCGATTTCGGCAAATTCGGCGATATTATAGCTTTCGATACAATTTAATAAATGTGAGAACATTACTGTCGAAAGATACTAAATTGATTTCCAATGTTTTATAATCGCATAAATAAAAAATTTTTATTCGAATTTTCAATTTAAAAAAAAAACAGATTCCGTTTACTTATAATAAAAAAAACTTTAGATTTCAAAAAGAATGATTTTTTTATATTTTGTATTTTCCAAATAAAAAAAGTTCCAAGAGATAAAAATTCGTGTTTATTTTACAAATAAACAGTGTTAAATTAAAACTGTTAATTTGAGGGGTTAAGGTGGTTAGGGCGAGTCTTAAGGTTGTCCATGCTGATTGTTGTAATTGCAGGGTATTTCTCACTGCTTTTCAACGGTCTATAACTTTTGTTTGGAATGTTTAAACGTAGAAAGAGAATAAAATTATTGTTACGAGAACACTTGTTGTATAAATTAGATTAACAAAATCATTTTTTGATTCGTAACAAACTCGTAAATCATAATACAAAAACGATTTTGGAGACTTGTTAATTTTTGCCCAGCAGTCAAAAACTCGCGGAGATGATATTGAAATTAATTTTAAATTTTCCCAATAGGTTCGAAACTAAGTAGTCGGCAATCTGTTGTGAAAAAAGATTCCGTAAACGTTCAGATCATTCGTAATAATGAAAAAACGTCTTCGTGATTTGCGATATAACTGGTTAATTTAATTTTAATTCTTTTTTTGCTTTCTCAGAAAAGATTCACCGCATAACGGCCCAAAATGTGTTGCGACGAAAATTTGTCATTATGAGTTGTTTATTGTTTATCAAAGATGCCGCGCACACTGCAATTTNTAATAAAAATATAATACACATAAATTGATGTGAACTATTTCGTAACTTTTCTTCTGGTGTACATAAGTGGTGTACATATCTGGTGAAATAAGAAAATTTGATGGTGATTTTTTAATTCTTTATAGTCGAATTACTCGAAAAATATCATCATGACAACATTTAATTTTTTATTTTTCAATATTCGAATTTCGGATATAAATTCTAAAAATAAACTATGACGTTATAATTGCCCATTTTAATAAGTTGCAATCGATTCACAAGACTCGGTTTACTCGGAATTGTAATTTTCTTCTTTTATTTTTGAAACAAAGAAACTGCATGCGTGCAAGCAAAATCAGCATGGACAACCCCCTTAATGAGAACTGTGGAAGACAATGATAAGATTTAATAATAAGTAATTTAGTTATATTCAAAACATTGGTTAAAACTAAAAATCGCTATCGACACTAGTTTGACCGTTATCGTCACGTTAATTTTCACTTAATAATAAAGTCTTTATTTGTGCTGATTATGCATTCATGGGTGTATATTTACAGGTTAAATATTTTAAATAGTTCACTGATCGATTTTCTTTCAGTTTCTGTGGTACAGTACGTACTTTTGTCTCTTGAAACATCTTAATGTCGACACCTGACCCCTCTGCGATTGATTATACTAAGAAAGTAAAAAAAAATTCTGTTTTATTATGTATCATTTTCAAGAAATTTACAGCGAAAACCTCACTTTATTCACTTTTTTTGAGTCCCTTTTCAGTATTGCCCTTTTGAATAGAATAGAATTCCTTGACGCATGCTCTTTATTGACACACCAACATTTTTCACTCTTCTTGGAAGGTTTCATGTAAAATATCATAGAACTCCTTTGTAGACTCAAAGTAAATTAGATATTTTATCAACAGTTTTTATCTCGAACTCGAGGAGATATTGGTGGGTTGCAAGGAAAGTTAACCGGCTGTCTGGTGGTTATTTGGGTGGTGACATATCTCTGCATTTATAATGGTGCCAAATCGACAGGCCGAGTCGCATATTTCACATCAACTTTTCCGTTATTGATGCTGATTGTTTTGGTCATTAAAGGACTCTCACTCGAAGGTATACCTAAAAAATCAGTTTTTGGCAAAATTTTGAAAATTAAAACTTTGACCTATAATTCAGATAATCAATCAAGGAAATTAATCTGTAAAATCAAAAATTATCCAAATCAATTTTTTATACCTGATTAAAAATTTAAGAAGAGAGTGCGTGTGATTTACCTATTCATTTAATCTCCATAGGGTCATATGATATGACTCATATCCCTTTATCACACCTTTGCAAATATCCCGGCCCTAATAAGCAAATGAATTGTGTGTTTTCAGAAGTAGGGCCGGGATATTTACAAAAGTGTGATAATGGGATATATCATTCATCACTTTCATTCGATTTTTGGCCACAACAACCAATAAGAGTTTTTTTTGCTGTGACAGAATTAAAAAAAAATATCGTTTTTTTATAAGGTTACTTATTGGAACCTTTTTTGTGAATACCGGGTAGATATATATATGGATTACCCGCCCTCAGAGTACAAATCCTAAATATTTGAATGATACAAACAACGCAAGATATTAGCACCGAATCAAACTCCTTGATTGCGGAATAGGCCGATTTCATTAGTCAGATTAAGAAAGAATCAACCAATCAAATGCTCAGATTTCGAATTTTTCAAATATTTAGGATTTGTACTCTGAGGGCGGGTGATCCATATAATTAATTTTAAGAAATAAAACCATTAACTTTTGACTGCATCTAAGACTGACTCTCAACGTACTTTGAAGCAAATTTATAGATACCATGACGACAAAAACTTTTTAACTCGATTAACATTGGATGGAAAAATTTAATTTTCATAAGCGCCGCTGATAAGCATCCTGCTTTTTATTCGCATCGGAAAACATTGTTATGTAAATGCTATATCAATATCGCCTGTACCAGTCTTTTCAAACTGCTGACGTTTTTATGTTTCTCAGTATTCATTTGAGGCAAATCTAACACAAATGCTCTAAAGTTGTTAAAAGGTGCGACCATAATATTTCAAATAAACCTAGACATGATAACTTTAATCCAATAACATCGTTAGTTATAACCAACGGAGCATATCTAATTCTGCTACTGTTGCATTTTCTTCAACATCATCAATAGGCTGGCCAAAAAATCCTCGGCCAGCCTAATCATCAACTTCCTTAAATCTCCGAAGGAAATAAGATTTTGTAAAATTCCACAAAATAAGTAATTGACAGCTCACGCGCACTCTTTTAAATATTTTTTAATTATATTTCAAAATTGTAAATTTTTTCACAAACGTAATAACAAGCATGCCTAGTATTTAGATGAAGTGATGTACGAAATGTGCCGAAGCCTGATACGGACGTTGGTTTTCACAACGGTTACTAGTAAAACTTTGTTATATGACAGAAATAAATTCGGTTTTTAAGGAGCTATGGACGGCGTAAAATATCTTTTTTTACCTGACTTAACAAAACTTTGGGATGCGGAAGTGTGGAGTATGGCAGGATCGCAAGTTTTATTTAGTTACGTTTCTGGGCAAGGAGTACTGACTTCATTGGGGTCCTTCAATATCATTAATTTCAACGTTTTCAAGGTAAAATTTAACTACGTCGCAGAGTGAAATTGGAAGTGTCATTTTCTTAACAGTTACTTTAAAAGGACAGAGCGAAAAAGGCACATTTATTTTTAAAATAAGCCGCGTTGCTCGTTTAAGGAATTTTTTTTCAAAATCTTGCAAAGTCAGCTATAAGGACGCATGGTTTTTATATTTTCTTGAAAATTAGACTCTTTTGTGGTTCAATTTTCTCTGGATTGAAAGTAATTCTCCTGAAAATTATAGGCTTTGATCCAGAGAAATTTCCCTTGTTCCTCTCGAACAATTTTTTTACATAATGTTTATATTTGAGCTTATGAGAGTTATTTTTGCCGAATATTTACCATGTCTCTTTTAAAGATGAACATTATGTTCAAAGGGTTAATCAGGGTATATTCGATAAAAAATGGAGACATTTTTAAGACAAAAATTATGTGGCCCAAATTATTCTGTCATAAATTATGCTTTAATCGGGTCAACATTAAATTTCCAATTAAATTTCAGAAAATCTTAGTTTAACTTGTTATTTTAATGAAAATTTTAGTGGTCCCTCATGCTATGCATAACCAATTTTCTTGCTTCAATGATGGCTGGAGTTGCGATCTTTTCCGTTCTTGGAAACATGGCCCACGAAGTTGGTCTAAAAGTTGAAGATGTAGCTCAAGGTGGTCCTGGCTTGGCATTCATAGTCTAGGTTTACTATACATGTGAAGATTTTAAAGCACTGAATTTAAAACGCCATTATTTAACGTTAAGAAAAAATAACTATATTTTTAGTCAACTTTTTTAAAATTATAATATTTTGCTTTGAAAAGTGCTTCGATGAAAATCAACAGTACACGTTAAATATTCTGTTGTTATTTTTTGAAAACATTGTTTATAAGGCCAATATTGACAACATATGGCTAAAACCAACACTCACAATTTGGGCTTGTTACCGTAGATCAACAAAAAAAGTTTTTATTATTTTTAATCAAAATGACAATATTTAAGGACACAATGACAAAAAATGTTAAATCATCTGTTTCTTGGAAAATTTCTACACACAGTTGTTACATAAATAATGCCCCTTTCTCAGATTTGGCCAAAAAGAGGCGCAAACGCTTGTGAGGGGCAAGCTTTTTCTTCAAATACCCCTTTAAAGGGCTACTTTTCCCCCAAATATACCAAAAAAGGGGGAAGGGGCATTATCTAGTCAGGAAAGCATTATCTATGAAACAACTGTAACTCTTGCCTTTATTATTTTTCGGACAATATATGGCAACACCTGTGCAGAAATTAGCGAAATCTAAGTTGGTCTCATAGACGAAAACAACAATTGAAATTTAAAAAATATTCCATTCACCGTCTAGATGTTTTATCGTTGCATTGAAGATAACACAAAAGTTGACTAGAACCGTTAAAATTTGTTCAAAGTGGTAAGAAAAAAATGTTCAATATTTTTTTGGTCCATTTTGTTTATAATCAGCCCTTCAGAGTCTCTACAAAATTATTAAACCCATTTCCAGTCTACCCACGTGCACTCAGTAATCTACCTATGCCAACAATGTGGTATATTTTATTTTTTGGAATGATTTTATTACTTGGTGTCTCAAGTCAAAATGCAGAAATGGAGTCTATGGTCACAATGTTGGTCGATTTAAGACCAAAATTTTTCAATGCAAATCGTAAAAGACGACCGATTTTTGTTCTATTAGTTTGTTCGACTTGTTTTTGTTGTGCATTGATCATGACTTCTCAGGGAGGGATGTACTTATTTCAGGAAAGATGAGAGATTTAAAATTATTTTTTTCAGGTCAAATTATTTCTTGATCGTGAGATCATAAAATTCAAAGTTTAACTTTTATTTTCATATTTGATGCGAACTTTTTAAAATTTTAATCAAATTCATCACGAAGCAGTTTTCTCAAAAATATTCGTACATTCTACTCTTATTTGTCCGATATTATTATACGATTGTATCGTCGTCACTAAAAAAATAATAATTCTGAACTAATTCTACAATGTTACATTGTTATAAAATTATGCCAAAATATTCAGAAACGTGCGATGAAAATAAGAAGTAGCCAATTCAATTATTGTGGTCACTATGTTATTGCAGTGATATAAAGTAGACGCGTCAGACATATATTTATCAGCATGGAATTGACTTATTGCAATTTTTGAAGCGTCTAAACCATAGATATATATACATAGATGTATATCCCTTTAACACCTTTTGGATGATTTGAGAGATGTGGGCTGAAAAGAAGAGAAAGCGGCCTCATGAGCTAGAAGGGGTCTTAGAGTGTTAGGATTGGCTCCCTCAACCCACATCTCTCAAATCATCGAAAAAGTGTTAAAGGGATATAATACGAACGATAACCAGACATTTAAACCCCTTTTTTCTTTTTAAAATATTGGTAATTTTTCATATGGAGACTCGATATTTTTTCAATACAAAAAATATGAGGGCACGTTGATCCGCCAAAAAATTATCCGCCAAAAATTTTTTTTGAATCGGAATTTATCCGGCATTTGAAAATGACTTATCTGATTTAGTTTCTAGATAGCTCAAACTGAGCACAAATATCTAGTTGATAATAACATAAAAATGATTGGTTAGAATCGAAATATTTTTTAATTTTTTTATTCTGAGATAAAATAAATTATTTAATTATAATTCAATAATTTTGGTTATCTCAGAAAAAATTAAGAAATTCGATTCGGACCAATTCCTTCTTATTTTATCATTCACTAGATATTTGTGCTCAGTTTGAGCTATCTAGAAACCAAATCAGATAAGTCATTTTCAAATGCCGACTAATTTCGATTAAAAATTTATTTTTTGGCCGATAATTTTTTGGCGGATTAACGTTCCCTCAAAAAATATAACAACATTTTTCAGTTTTCATCTTTATTAGCTTTGCGATTCTTATGGTGCTTCCGGTATAAGTTTATTAGTAATTGTTTTATTTGAAAACGTATCAGTTGGATGGATTTATGGCAGGAAGAAGTTTTATGAAGATATGTTTTTCATGTTTGGTCATAAAATGGACCCACGAAAGAAAGTGTGGCCAGTTCTAGGTTACATTTGGCAGGTAATATTAATAAAATAGTATGATCATAATATAACAAAAAATAGACAATTATTAATTTATATCAATTTTTGCAAAAACAACTTTTGTGCTCGGACACCCTGGATCAGAAGAATTTGACCGAACCTACGCCTTTATTTTTTTTTGTACCCAGCTTCTAAAAAATTATTGATGAGAAGGGTGAATTTGTAATTTTTCGAGAACTTCAATGTGATGACGATAAAAATCATCATATTTTCAAATTCAGGAAAAACTGTTTTTCGAAAAAATTTTGACCGAAGAACTAAAACTTGTCAATAGATTTAAATTTCTTTGAAAAATAACAATCATTCACCAAAACTTAAGAAAAATATCACAAAATGAGCCGGTTTTATATACATCAGTAATTCTGAATTTTCAACGCACTTATTTAACGTTGGACTTGAAATAAACAAAAATTAAGTACGTGACGCCAGTATTAATCACTGCTGTTTTGGGATATGCATTAACCAACTGGAAATCTCCAACATTTGAGCGATATGATGGTAAGATCTTGATTTTAGAAATATCATTTTGAGGAGTTTCAAAGGAGTCTAGCATCCCGGATAGGTTGTATATCGATAACGGGGCCTCTGGTCGTTTTTTGCCCCTTTTTCAGTTAAAATATTTTATATAATTCGGCTTTTAAAAACGACTCATCTGATTAAGTTTTTCGATAGCTCAAACAGAGCAAAAATATTTAGTGAATAATAAGATAATAATAAATTGGACAGAATCTAACCATTTTTTCTTTTTTTTTCTGAGATTACTGACATTTTTTAAATATCAGTTTTTGTTGAAAAATAGGTAACAATGGCTTGATTTGGACCATTTTTTCCAATTTATTTTTCTTTTAATATTTGTGCTCAGTTTGAGCGTTATAAGTTTAAGCCATATAAGAACTCAATCAGATGATTTGTTTTCAAAAGCCGAATTATATGAAAATTTTGGCTGAAAAAGTGGCAAAAACGACCAGAGGGCCCCGTGATTGATATCCACCATTCGATTTGAAATTAAATCTACCACTCAGTGACACACTGTAAAACAGTAATACGTACAATACGTGTAATGTCAAAAAGGGCGTACTCAATAATTTCATGGCGCGTTTAGTGCTGAGTATATTAATTCGAGAAAATTGGTATTTTAGCAAGGTTTTGGGTGCAAACCACTCAACCAAAGCTGACTCATATTCACTGAAAGATTGGTTACTAGCTGTACTTATAAATGTATGTAAATATGGTCTGTGGAAGTCTTTGTGATACGGAAAAAATTTCAAAGATCGATTTTTAACAAGTTTAATCATATTTGATTAACTAACGTTTCGCGTTAGCATCTTTCAGGCTTAAAAAAATGAAAAGTAATTTTCAAGACTTCACAGATTTGAAATATAGAGTTTGCAAAAATATTTTTTGTGGGCAGAGAAAAGTTTTAAAAATTTTCGCCCACTTTTAAAATAGTGCAAAACTTTTATGATCTTTTTGATCATTTAGGAAAGGTCGATGTATTCGGATTAAATACGATTCGGCCTCACATAATTTGGCGTAGGTTTAAAAGTTTCTTGCAGTATCTTAAAATGGTCCATGAAACAATGATCTCTCACTTTAGTGTGAAAATGTGAGCCAGACTTAAGAGGGAGGTGAATTTTTTCATATTCGATAAGTTTTATAACGTTAGTTGGGCACCTATGTATGTGGTAGTAAGTTTTCTAAGGACGCAAAAAGGTACGGTGTTCTTCGGCACGAATGAAAAGGACTCGTTTAGTCCGTCCAAAGAATGATTTATTTCATTTGCATTTGAAAGGTGCATTTAACAAGTTTTATTGAATATTGGTAGATAACATTTTTTTTGAAAAATCAAGCTTTGAGTAGTGTGAAACCAAAATTTCCGATTCGGCATTTTTTTTAAATGATTAAAACGAAAAATCGCAATATTTCGATAACGTGACGACCAAAAATTTCTTTTTCACGATTCGGAGATCCTCCTTTGCAACTGCTTACAATTCATCTTTTTTTTTGCGTTTAAATTCATACCACACTGGTAAAAGTAGTCACCAAATTGAATTGCAACCTTGTCAATTAATCAATGATCGACAAAATGTGGAGTTTATAATATAAACTTGATGACCGCAAATTTACAGTTAACTGACTGCGCATGGCTCTGTTCTCACGACCAAAGACTTAGTTCTCAAATTTATACTTTGAAAAAGAATATCGTCCAAGTGATATCCTATTACGAGGAAGGTAGATCAAAATTGCCTAGGTAAAAATACAAACCAATTGTGTGTTCAATTCAGGGATTTGATTGGTCGGTTGGCCGTCTCACTCTCGTTTGTATTTGTGTTGTAATTTTTACCTTTAATTTACTGTAATTGTTTGTTATTTTTACCTAGGCATTTTTGATCTACCTTCCTCGTAATAGGATATAGTCCTTTATAAAAAAAGTGTATTTTTAATTTATAATAATTTATGATCAATTTTAGGCATCTATGAATATCCAGCACTAGGTGTTGCAATTGCTTTATTAATGACAATGTCGAGTGCCATTTGGATTCCTGTTTATTTCGTATATTTATTTGCAAAAACCAAAACGACAGATGTGACAATAATTGAGGTAAAGAAATATCCCAGGAAATTTATTTCTAGTCAAAAACTAATTTGTTCACTTTGGCGTGTGTAAAAACCCTTTATAAGGACAATACAGACAAAATATAGGTCAAATCTCTACTTTTTGTGGTTTGGCGTTTCACTCTATACGGACAGAGAAAACGGTGATCCGTTTTTTTTTAACTGTTACTTCAAAGGTTAAAGGCTTTTTGCTCTGGAAAATAAATTTCAAATTCGATTGAAAACATATTTATTTTCTATCAATGTCAGAAAAATATATAAATTTAGAAAGTTCAGTCATCAATAGGTCATTCCAAATTAAATTAGGGAAATAATTTTTAAGAAGATTAACGTTCCATCATAAGGACAATATGAACGCGAAAGAAAAATATTCAATTTTTTAAAAATTTAAGGTAAAGAATAAAGAAAATTACTTGTTTTCGAGAAAATTTCACTAAACCATTCGTTTGCCTTTTTTTATTAAAATATAAGAAAAATGACATCAAAAACTAAGGACAGTATGACACAATCTCAGCTGTCTTCTAGACCATTTATTAATAATAGGAACAAATCACACAACAATTAAGCATTAAATTATTAAAATAGGTATAACTTTAAATTTAAGACGCTAAGAAAAATGATGAAACCAATATACCCAGCAGATCATCCATACCATGATTTAAATTCAAGCCGAAAAAGTTCATTGATCGTACCAGATTATTCCTGACTTCATTTTATTTATGCCAGATTTTGATGATTCCCGGCTCTTAATTCAAACATTACGCAATTCTTGATATAAAAATGCAAAAACGAATAAAACATTTTTTTGAACGTTTGAAAAGTGCTGTATAGACAAATTTGTGACCAACTTTAATCGAATAACTTTATTTCAAATATAAGCCACGACTTGGCAGGTCGTACTTTTAGAAGGATCAGTCTAAAATTGTCTATTTTTTAAGCTCAAGATAAGCCTTAAAATGCGGCAGTGGCGTAAAACTCAAAATGATGGGTTGTTCTTAATCAAATTCATAAAATTTTAAGATTAGCGGTGAACTGAATAATGCTTTCATAAAGTGGTGACCACAGATGAATCATGTACGAATCAAATCAATTTCTTGCGAAACAAACGAACATATACGATTCTTATTTTATTAAAAAAAATTTCTTTTAAACTATAATTGATCACATAATCTCCCATATCATAAATTATGGTGATTATATCAACGTTGATTACATAGAACTTAATTATATCAACGTTATTTTGAATATATATAATTTGATGCCAGATAACTTGAGTTTTGGTTTTGTTAAACAATACTTATAATTTTTTAAAGATTCAACATGTTTATATTGGGCCTCCTACATTGTGAAGGGGGTGGTTAACACTGTCAAAGACGATTTCTGATATTTGAAATGTGTTTGATGGACAGAATAGATGTCCTCTTGTTGGATACTATCAAGTTAAAATACCTCAACCAACGCATTTAATGATTGATTTTAAAAAGTCATAATTTTTAATTCATCAAAATTAAAGGTACTGACATGCTTCGAATTTATTTAATAATTAATTTTCAAAATAATTCTTTACATTTGAAAAAGGACAGGAACAAATGATAACACAAGGCAAATTTTGTTCTAGAAAGTTTGTTTTGCAAGAAACATTTATTATTTTATTTGGCGAATAACGCGGTCATTATTGTCGGTCCTTATGTATATCCTGTACCAAATACAGTGAATAAAAATTGCCGCGATAGGAATACAAACCAAATGTGTGTATTGGTTAGGTATATTACGGGGTTTTGAGGACTTCACCATTTTTTTAATTGAGGCAGGTGCGTCACGTGAGTCATTACTACCCCTAATATAGTTAACCAATACACTGAATACTACACACATTTGGTTTGTATTCCTATCGCGGCAATTTTGATTCACTGTATTCGGTACAGGATATAACTGGAAAGACTTATGGTCAAACTGATCATTTATATTTAAGCGTCTGACTCTTCAAAAGCTTTCATTTTTCTCGTTTTTTACAAGTCCTATGGCGCATATATATTATTCTGAATCTAGAAGAGAAAAAACATAATAGTTTCAAAAGGTCCCACAAATCATCGAACGTCAATTTTTCGCCGCCAGCCGATGACGTCAAATCTGTAGGCTCATTTTTGAAATTCTTCTTCAAATACAAGAAAATTGAATAAAACAAACTTGATTTTGGAACCCCTAAGAAACAAAAATCGATTTCTAACACGCTCATAAAAATAGGTTGTATTAAAAATACATTATTTAAAGGCAACGGAAACAACTTTGTAGGCTGCGTTTTTGCAATTTTGCTTCAATCTTATCCCATAGTCGTTAACCATTTCGACAAATTCACTTTTTTCTCACAATTGAATATATATCGGAATCAAATTTTGAAGGGAATTCTTAAAAATGTCTGAATTTCCATGAAAACTCGACCCTTTATAAGTTAGACTGACCTGGTCAGCCACTCTTCCAAAATAATTTCAAATAAATTTATGTTTTATTTCAAATAAATACTAAAAATTATGAAGGAACATACTTCATTTATCCGATATATCAGCTAAAACATTTATTAAAAATTGAGTATAAATCCTCAAATTTTATAAGTTTTAGTATCGATCAACCAAAAAGTTTAGCGGCATTATTTAGAAATGTGAAAATATCGGCGTTTTGTAAAATTTCATGTCTGTAAGTTGATTTTATTGTATACAAAATGTTCTTGTAGAGCTGTTACTTGTGGTTGAAACTTTGTTTAAGAAGCTTGTTATTTGCATCGTTAGTCGCATACCTGGGTAACTGAGTTCCCGAAAGTTTCACTTTAAAATAATTTCGTTCGTGAAAATAAGTCATATTTTTGGGGGTACTCGGAGTGACCAAAATTTGTTCGCCGTGCTTGACCCCATTTCACATTTGTCATTTTTTTCCAAGCCATTTTGATAGGGGAGATTTTATTTTGGTCACTCCGAGGACACTCCATAAAAGATGAAACAAAACTCTTCACTTTTCTAAGTGAAATCCAAAATTGACAGGCTTCACTTGGCCGTTACAGGTTATTATTGACTTTCTTGATTGTTTTTTTGAGATTGAAAATTTTCATTCCGTCCACGCAAAAATGATTAAATCGTAGACTTTAGACATGATCTGTTCCCAGACTCGATTTTTAGCCAACTAGTGCCTCACTTAAATCGGCCATTATTAGCAAAGTTTCATTATCAACATTATTTTTCAATAGCTTAAAATATATTCAACAATTTGCTATACAATTGAAATAAACAAATAAATTCTTAAACGAATTAAAGGCATTTAATGAAGATAAGAAACAAATGTTGCGAAATTCACTATGATCGACTATAAGGCAATAATGAGATGAAATTAAAACCTTATTTATATTTGCAATTACCTTTTATAAAACTTCAAATGATTTTCGTAGCAGTGGTCTAAAAAATATATGTTCTTGCAAAATTCTCGAGTGAAAAAGACTCTAAAATATTCTTCATATTATTAAATGGACAGAATGCGAGACTACTGACGCCTACGCACGGTAGGCGAACCTTCATAGATTCAATGTGATTAATTATCGGAAAGTTCTGATTTCTAGAAATTGCTCCTAGTCTAACCGGGCCAATTTTTACAATAATCAAACAGAAAATTTGAAATTAAAAAAAAATCATCGTAATTATTGATTAATAAAAACATTTTGTACCATAAAGGGTAATTTAGAAACAGTTCTCAAATTACTAAAAAAAACATTGGGAATGAACTTCCAAGACGTTTAAGACTTCTTCGCATTACACTAAATGTCCGACTCAAATGCAGGTGACAAATAATTCACAAAATAAGGTTTGAAATATTCATAAAAAATCCTTATTTCTCGAACAAATAGATCACGTGACGTTTTGGAAAATATTATTATGTTCAAAACTCATGAATTGGGTGTTTATTGCCCAAAAAATTTTTCGGCGTAATTTGATCACTATTGTTACTTTCACCAAAACCTTATTTTTTCATTGAGGTCACGTGATCGCTTTGGACTTTGGTGTAATGAAAAAGTCTTAAAAACTTTAAGACCACTTCACTTCTTCAAAAATTGATTTAAGGCAATTTTTGAAAAAACAGTACTACTTGTATACACCTTATTCCTTAAATATACGCACGTGATCATTTTGGGCTATAGTGTAATGGAAAAGTCAGAATTTTTTTCTGATTACGATTGAAAGGGTTATTTTGTTGATTAAAAAAATTTTTTGCAAAAAAAAGTACGAACAGTACATAAAATTTTCAAAAAAAAACGCACAAACGTCATTTTGTTGCAAAGTTTATCGATAACTTTATATTGATCTTGTCATTAATGATTAAGCGTCGTAAAATGCGAAAATGGTGTGCGGCCAAATAGTTGGCTAAAATCGAGTCTACGAGTTAACGCCAAAAATTGACAGACCCTTTTGTGGAAAATTTTGCCAAGTTATATATTTTTTCCTAAATCTCTTACGTACTAAGCTTATGATTAATACATATTAATTAATTGGGACGACTTTCATGTTCGAAGTTTTTAACTTTGGCTTTTCACAAAAAGTATGAGTCATCACTAAAATTCACCCTAGGCTTCACGAGCCAAATAAAATAACAACGCCAACCCAAAATTGCGCAATCGCTCGATTATTTTTTTTACGATTACACAATACTGAGTTTTTAAATTTTCGATAATTGAAACATGCGTTCTAACAAAAATTTTGTCAATGATGAGCATCAGTGTATACCGTGAGTTGAGGTTTGCTCTGTTTCAGAGATAAACAAATGAAATTATAATCGATTCTCAAATATTGATGCATACACAGCAGAATCGAGCGTTATCACAAATCGTTGGTAAGCCTTTGACATCTGCATTAGTCTAGAAAAGGTCAATTTTCAATTGAAAATTTGAATATTTTGATTTAACTATGTTTTGCGGGAGCATCTTTTAGGATTTTCGAGAAAAGACTAAAACAAATTTCACGACTTCACAAATGTTAAGTCTAGAGTTCACGAAACCCATTTTGTCGGCAGAGAAAAATTTTGATTGCATTTTTTGGCGCGAAATTAGCTAGTGAATACTTCAAAAAGTTGGAATAAATCCTATTGAACACCGTGTGACGTGGTTTTTTAATGCAAAAGACTGAATCATTATGATTCTCAGATAACGATGGACTCAAGTAACAACGCACGAAGATTCACCCAACACTATAATGACCACTCAAGTTATCTATTAGATGACATCTAAGTATTTGCAAGTAGATTGATTTTATTTTTCGAACGATATTAGGATACCTTAACGGTCAACGAAATGATTCAACTATTTGGTATCAATCATGATTCATTATCTGGATTATTGCTCAAAACTCTAGCCACGACTCAGTATTTGCCAAGCTTTAGGTTGACAGGAAAGGAAACAGAAAGATGTACTTATGAAAATGGACAAACTACAAGCATTTTCGTAATGTCTCTAATATTTTGATGTGATAATTTCCTTTCTTTCGAAAGATCGCGCAAAATCAACCTAATTTCAATTAGTTACAAGTTGTAACTTACAACCAATTAATTAATCCCAGAATCGCAAAAAAATTGCGCAACATTTCAGAAAAGCCAATAATCGTAGAAAATTTTTTCCTCGAGCGGTCTAAGTTAATTTGCAATCATTATACAAAGTACATGAATATAAATTATTCGTTTTTTCAATAGTTAAAGTTTATTTTGATTATTTGCAGAAAGTAACAAAAGAGAAAGCATAACAGTTGTGTCAGATTGTGACAATTCTCCACATTTACAACTAAAATGATATTTTTGTCCTGTTATTTTGAATATTTCAATATCGTGTTTTGGGGAAAATAATATCATTTTAGTGAAAAAAGAATATGTTGCAACAAGACACGAGAATATATATAAATGTGATGTTTAAACTTCTTTCATTAAGTTTTTCAGATGTCTGAAAATTTTTGAAATTTAACTCAATATTTTCTGGACTCTGAATTTTTCTAATTTTTATATTATTGAGGAGTGTTATCTTCAGACATGACAATTGAAGCGCAAGCAACTCTCGATCCTGACATTCCGGCGGCCCCTTGATCTTCATTCAAATGAACAACCAAGGATCTTCCCATGATATTTCTAAGACCATGAAGTTTTATAAGTTGATCAGTATCATCAACAGCACAAACGCCTGATTCGTCACATTGTACATTTCCAATTTGTCCAACTTCTCGTTTTTTTCGACCAGCATCTTCAGCCGCAATACCGGTAGTAAATGGGTTGAAATGTCCACCAGTAAAAGCACCTCCACATCCCTGTTGGGCATTTCCAAGAGTGTGAATGTGCCATCCGTGAGTACCAGCGGCAAGACCGTCCAAAGTACCGGTAATTGTGACTGGACCGCCACAGGCATTTTGTTCAAAAGTGATGGTACCGGTAACTAATCCGCTACCACCGAAAAGAGCGGATGGGACATTCTCTGTGTAACCATTACCAAAATTTGCGGTTGCTTTCATTGTGTAAAACTCGCATGGTCGAAGTCCTCCGGTTGGCTGACCGTTAAAATCATCTACAGTAAATGCGGTGGTTGCAGCAGCAAGAATAGCGAAAAGTTTCATTTTTATGATTTATTATATGAATAAAACGAAAAGTTTGATGGATATTTATTCGAGTTTGGTCCGTTTTATACGGAAAACAGGGTTGAACTAGGTGGCGGTATGCTGACTCTTGCGATTTTTCGAACTGACTTGCAGCGCCAGAATGTGCGTAGTCTAATATGGTATTCAATGAACGCTTTTTTAACTGGGAGGTACACTATGACACGAAATGCGCTGCCGTTCTAAATAAAAACGTAAAAAATCGTATTTTAATATTTGAAATCGGGAGAATGACGTTAAAAAATTATCTGCTGAGAAAATATTTTTCCCAAAATTAGATGTGGCTATGCATGAAACCTCACCACATCTGGAACTAGAAAATTTGAACAAAAATAGACAAACTTGTACTTGATATTTTGAAAAATATAATTATTCAAGATGTTCAATTTTTCGCAATCCTGATATTTTGAGCTTTTATAAATTTATGCTAAAGTTGATCAAAACACTTCCAAACTATTGACAGTCGTAATTGTACAACTAAAGTAGTAATTAGTTTTCGCGAGACTTTTTCTTGTATTTTGCTATTAAAATTTCAATATTGGAAAATGAGATAAATTGTTACTTTCTATTTTTGTCAACCAAAAATGTGAAAATATTTGACTTTAAAATTATCTGAATCATTTTGAAATACTGAAAATTCCGTTTTAGTTTGAATGGCATCAATATCACAAGTTATTTATAAACGGACCATCAGATCCCGTTCAAAAGTACAAAAACAAATCATACTACTAATAAATTGAAGTTGACAAACTGGTTGCTTTCATTATTCTTCAGCATTTCGGCTTTAAAACACGTTTCGTCTGACGCGTCATAAGTTTTTTTTTGAAAAATAATAAAAGGTGCGAGGTTATTGAATTATAATTCGATCAGGGAAATCGCTAACAAAAGTTTATTTCGGAAAATAAGAATCAAAAATTTGTAGTAAACAATTTAAAAAATCCTTTAGTAAATACCGAATTTAAAGAAAAGCTCTTTATCGAATTGCGTAAGTAGAGTTTGTATATGTATATATCAAACTGATTAATTTTAATCTAAAACGATAAAGTTCAAAATTGAGCAGACAAACATGAAAGTAAAAAATTACTTATTGTTCAAGGTGTTGAAAATTCTGGAATTTTCAACGTCTTTAGTTCTTCAAAAACATAGTTTAAATGTTGGATACTTGTATATATATGCATATGCATTTTGTTGTATCATTTTTGTCAGTTCTTGAATTTTGATACTGTGAACCTGTATATTATTCAAAAAATATTGTGTTCTAGTATATATAAGAAAAAGTTTCTTTGATTTAAATATGATTCGTAAAAATGCAAAATACATCAAATTGAGACATTATGCGGTGATGAAGTATTTATTTTTTCATTCTTTTATGAGTTTTGTGCGGATGTGTCTTTTTTATAAATCCAAAAAATTTCATTTATTATTTTTGTAAGCGATCGATTTATTTTTAACCAGTGTTATAAGAACTTTTTAAAACTAACGTTTCAGAAAAACTAAATTCACTGAATAAAAATTCGATACAAAAATTTGTGAATAAAGCTATGGTATTACCAAGCTTGATTTTCAATAAATACAATGAACATTATTTTGGAATAAATTCCAGAACAATCCGAAACAAACTAATCTGACCAACAAATCTCAATGTTGAAATTCTCAGAACGTAAAAAAAGACTTCAAATACGAAAATAAAAGTTATTTCGGAAAGCTACACCTGTCGCTATAAAGTTTTGTAAAAAATAAACTTTGCACGGAGCCTCTTTTGGATTGACCGATTGTCTCTCATTAAGTTTTGACGAAACGATAACTAAAGTTTTTTTAAAACAGGTAAAAAGAATTGTGACAGTTCAGATTAAAGCTTGGTGCAAGCTGATATTTTTACGAACATAACTAATTGGTCAGATGTGTAGTTTAAACGACTGATGCGATTGGGATCTTAAATAACTCAAATATTTAAAGCAAAAAAAATTGAAAAAATGGTCCGAATCAGACCATTATTTCAAATTTTTAAACTTGAGCTTTTCAAAAGCCCAATTAATAAAAATTTGGGTTAAAAAGTGGCAAAAAATGACACCGTCTATTCATGATTTTTAAAGTACTAATAAAAAACCTCCTGTAATGGAAACCCATTACCATGTAATGGAAACCCATTATCATGTATTGAAAACCCATTACCATTTAATGAAAACCCATTAAGATTTATGGGAACGATTTTTGAAACACAAGGAATTATCATTTATGGAAACCATTCTTGAAAAACAAGGCATGTTCTAGTAAAATAAACTCTGTTTTTGGTGTTTTAAGTTCCTCAAAACTCTTCTGAAAAGTTTGTTGATTTCGGCTGCCCTATAATTGATCTCTGAACGTGTAATTTAGGCAAAACCTCAAAAATTTTCACAAAATTTTTCAATTTTTTGGTTGAAAACAAATTTTGCCAATAATTACCATGTAATGGAAACCCATCACCCTGTTATGAAAACCCATAACCCATTAATGGAAACCCATAACCATTCATGGAAACCATTTTTTTTGCAAAAGTTGGTTCCCATAAATGGTAAGTTAGTGTATGCTCTTATCACACTTTTGTGCCAATCCCGGCCCTACTACTTTAAAAAACACGTTTGCTAATTATCATTATTATTATGATTTATTTGCACTCTCATGGTGTAGAGCGGCTACAATCAGCGCCGAGATTAGCACAAAAGTGTGATAAGGGGATATAATTGCATAGTTTGCAGCGCAATATCAAGACCATCAAGGCCCTCATGAGTTTTTTCATCAACTCATAAGGGCCGGAAAGTTAATCGTTGCCGTATCATGATACATCATGATATATCATAAAATATTCTCAATTAATTATTATTGTTATGAAATAATCTTCTCATCACAACATTATCTCATACTTTTTTTTAATTTTGATATAGTTGCAGTAGTTTTTAGGGCATATTTTGAAAACTTATTTCTAAATTCAGTTCTATTAACCGGCGATTCGTGGTATGTTACATGTTGTGCTGAATAACTTTCAGTAAACGTTCAAAATTGCTGAAGTTTCAATTCTGATTTGTCAAGTCAGTAATGTATGCAAGGGCGACGTTTCGCGGAACTTTGCATTTTTTAGTGAATTAAAGAGAACTCATTTAAATAAACATGTATATAATTAAAAAATGGGCGTGTTGATACAACAAGCTTTGTAAGACATTCTAGAAATTTGAATTCTAGGTGTTTGATGGGAATATATTAAAGCTTTAACTAAAATTTGAAATTAATACATATAATTGTTTAATTAACCTCCTAAATCAGTGTACTTCTAATACAGTTATATCTACGATCTGTTAACGGCTCATTAATAATGCAAAATGGCTCATCTTATATTTTTAAATGACTCAATATAAGAAAGATTTCGAATTTTACTGTAATTGTTTGAAATATCTGAAAATATTGCCAAAAACGTCGCTTTTTTATTTTAGTTTCCCCTTCACTAACAACAATTTGGGATAAAACCACTTAATATATTTTCGATAATATTATTAAAGCATCTTTTTTGCTAAAAATATGAGTGAAGAGTGAAAAAATTTTCCGAAAAAGTATGACTTGTTTGAAATGTGGGCAAAAATAACTTGAAGCTATTCCTTATAAGCCACTGTTGTAAAATTAGCTTAGAAGAATTCACGAAAATTTTGCTGAGGCTCGTTTTTATTGATAAGTTTGTATAAAACGGTTAGATAGCTCGTAAGTGGCACATACGATATTCTTGAAATTTTTGGTCATAATATAATCATCCAAACAACGTGACACTGCAGAGCCGGTTTCTTCGATTTCAGGTTTTTCACAGGTAATATAAGAGTACCTAAGAGGGATTCTCAAGAAACCGATAATTTTCGGTGTATCAGTATTTCCGGTTTATATTAATACTGAAAATTTCAAGAAAAATTTGAATCGTGTGCTACTTCCAACCTATTGTTGGGTTGTTACCATAGAAAAATGTTTGAGAAGTCCGGGAGTCGAACCCAGGTCACGGGATCTTGATCAAGTCGCGCTCATGTAAGGAGCGATTAGGTCGAGCGATTAGTCGCGCCATATGCGAAATATCCGACTAGAAATGTCAGGCAACGTAATGTAGTTGGTTAACACGCTAGAATCATGACGTCGTTGATGATAGAGCCCCGGGTTCGAGCCCCGGCTTGTCTTTCCACCATTTTCAGGAATTATGATACCTTACACTGCGCCAACTGCTCATATAACTGACTAGAATATGTTGATAATGAGGCGAAACCTTTTCGAGCTAACACTATCTAACCGTTTTTGATTCCGAATTAAAAAAAGAGCCTAAAGACAATTTGCGAAAATCTTAATTGTCCTTATAGACAAACCCCACAGAACCAATCTAAGTGATCGTGTTCTGTAATTTGATTAAACAAATTACATATGTTTTACTCGTTTTCTCACATTTATTAAGATTTTGATTTAGAATAATTTATAAATATTTATATGCAAAATTTCGGATTCAGATTTATAGGTCATCTGAATCATCTTCTGACGTTGGTTCTTCTGCTTTTTCGACAACTTTTTCTTGCGTTTTGCCATCCTCAGGCGATTTTTGTTCTGATTTAAACGATTCATTAACAACGGCGTCATCGGCAAGTTTTTTCTCATCTTTCTCAATAGCCGCTAAAGGAACAGCAGCATCTAGAAATGTTCCTTCTGGAACATATTCATAGTAAAAGATAGACAAGAGAACAAAAATACCGGATGCGCCCAACATAATTGCGGCAAGAATGAAATATTCACCTGACTGAATTAATAATCGGTTATAAGTATTTCAATAAATTTTGCATATAATCAGTAATATAATTAAAATTATGGAAAACTTTTAAATTCATTTTTTGAAAATTTCAAGCAAATTATTTCTGCTCGTTAAAAGTTTGATACCTACTTTTTGTTAAAAAGACTTATAATTTTCAGAAGGACAAAAAACATAATTGAAATAATCAGATCGATTTAAACAAAACATCCACGAAAGTATTAATGTTTCTTTGTTCGGAATTCTAGTTTGGAATAACCTCAAAAATCACTGAAACTAGAAATTTTCTTAATTATGAGTATGAATGAGACACGCCAAAATGAAAAGAGTAGGTTTCACTCACAGTCTGTCTATATTGGTCTTATGGAGGCTGTCCTTTAAGACGCACATAGTTAAAATTAATGATTTTTTTTATAAATTGAGGTTTTTTCAAAAATCGCTATATTCCGCGATTTGTTATATATTAGCTACCTGAGTTGGAGCAAGCTTGATTTCGACAAAGAATACATCAATAATATTTCCGATGCATGTTGTGAGCAGCCAAAATGATTGAACAACTGATTTCATCGATTTTGGCGCTTGAGTGTACGAAAATTCGAGTCCGGTTACACTGTTCATAACCTTTAAAATATAATTTATTATAAAAACCCTACTACAGGGGGTGCGGCGTATAGTTGGAATGTTTTTCGCCAAAAACCCCAAACTATACGCTGAATTCCAACTATACGCGTAATTTCCAACTATACGCGTATGGCTGGGAAAAAGTGCTCTGATTGATCAATTTAAACATTGTCTAGAGTTTATAATTGAGTTAAAATGAGGCCAGAGTAAGAATTTTTGGTGATTTTAAGGGTAATTTTTCAAACCTTCTAGAATGTATAAATTTGATCTTATCGAAAAATAAAATAAAGTTAATTTTAAAAAACATGAATTCAAAAAAGATTTATCCGAAAATCGTTCAAATGACAAGAAAACAATGGAAATTATCGAAAAAAATTATGCTCAGTCAGCAATTTGCTCACACTAAATCACTCTCATACCACAAAAACTTTATATTTTCATCTGAATAACTATAGCCAATAGTCTATTGGCCATTTTCAAGCTAGCCGAGATTGTCTGCGAGACTTAAAAACATGTTTTAAATGCCGACACTTCATTGGTCAACCTGAACATGTTTGAAAAAATGTATTTTCATTGTCGCGCCGACCGGAGAATCTTGGTGTGAAAATATGGTTAAAAAACGCCTATCTTTTCTCTAGGAACGTCTAAAAAAGAGACCCTATATTTTGCCTACACCTATACGGCGCACGCCAGGAACAAATAAATTAATTTTTCAAATGCGTAGGCTTTTGCGGGGGCTTACGTAGGTTTTTGCGTGGGTTCCAACTATACGCCGCACCCTCAGTATCAAAATAAAATGTTTTAAAAAAATTAAAAATATATGAAATTTTGGTCACTTTACGCAAAATTAACGCATTTTCCTTATTCTACATTGTGCTGTACTAAAAAATGAAGTGACGTTCTCTATTATGCTTTTTTGAAAAACTAAGAAATGACAGTTCACTGTTTTGTTAAACTTACGAATGTTTATTTTACTGATTTTCTTTAAACTCAGAGACCTTATGAAATAAACTCAAATAAATAGAAAGTTGGGTAAGTTTTTTTGAAAACGGAAAATTCTTAATTCACTTTATGAACCTAAGAAATGTTTATTATTGATTATATTAAACTTTAATTCTTTATTTCAAGTTTTCGCAATTTTGCTTCCGCCCCATGCAATTCTTGGGTTAAGCTGTATCAAAACAAATACAATATTTTCAAATTTAGTAGAAATTTGGAGATTTTTTTGACTATAAATTTTCAGAACACTACTGCGCACAGAGGAAAAAACTGGAAGCTGATATGAAATAATGATGAATAATTTTTTTGCACGTTCAAGCTGATCTTTATTTTCAAGCAAAAAAAATCCTTTTTGTAAATATATGTATTTCAATTGTTTTATCAACTTGTATGACATACAATGTATGTCAACATTAAATTATTAACAATGCCCTCAATTAAGTCAGTTAAATAGTTAAGGAATTTTAATCATTCACAGCGTTTTTGTCTTCATTAGAGAGTGATACGTGCGGGTTTTAATTTGAGCTGTAGTTCGAGAAACTATAGAAAATTTTGACGGCATTTAATTCTTTTAAAGTCTCAATAAATATCACAATATCCTTTTCCCAACGGAACTTCATCTCAAAAACGTTTACTGTTTCGTTAGCGCGTGTTCGAATCCCACTTATGTTGTCCTAGTGATTGTCTTGAGTATGATTATATCAATTACGGGGTCCTCTGGTCATTATTAGCCACTTTTTCAGCCAAAATTTTTTAAAAATTCTGCTCTTAAAAACGACTTATTCGATTGCGTTCTTAGATAACTCAAACTAAGCACAAATATTCAGAGAAAAATAATTTTCAAAAAATAGTCCAACAAAAACTGATAATTAAAAAATTTCAGTTATCACAGAAAAAAATACGAAAAAAAGATTTGATGAAGACTTATTTATTAACCGTCTTATTCACTAGATAATTGTGCTCAGTTTGAGTTATTAAAAAACCTAATCGGATGAGTTGTTTTCAAAAGCCAAATTTTTTAAAAATTTTGTCCAAAAAGTGGCTAGAAATGACTAGAGGACCCCGTAATAAATATGCAAGAGTCTTGATAATGGGACCGCTAAATTTTATCGGTGTGTAATCACTTAAACAATCACTAAGGATTCGAACACGCGCTATAAAGATCGTAAACGCTTTTAAGATAAAGTTCCGTTAGGAAAAGAATATAGGAAATTGAGAGCAATAATAATCTGTCTAATTTGTATCTGCCTCATTTAAGTTAATGGGATGTAAATGAAGCCACCGAGGTGCTACAATATAAGCACTCATAAAATCTTTTTGATCTTTGTGAGGTATTTTCAGGTACATTTTTCGACGTTTAATTGTATAAGCTATTCAATGAGCATAATATAAATTATATTATGCTCATTGAATAGCTTATACAATTAAACGTCGAAAAATGTACCTGAAAAATACCTAACAAAGATCAAAAAGATTTTATGAGTGCTCATATTGTAGCACCTCGGTTGCTTCATTTACATCCCCGCAGATACAAATTAGACAGATTATTATTGCTCTCAATTTCCTATATTCTTTTCCTAACGGAACTTTATCTTAAAAGCGTTTACGATCTTTATAGCGCGTGTTCGAATCCTTAGTGATTGTTTAAGTGATTACACACCGATAAAATTTAGCGGTCCCATTATCAAGACTCTTGCATATCTATTACGGGGTCCTCTAGTCATTTCTAGCCACTTTTGGACAAAATTTTTAAACAATTTGGCTTTTGAAAACAACTCATCCGATTAGGTTTTTAATGGCTCAAACTAAGCACAATTATCTAGTGAATAAGACGGTTAATAAAATAAGTCTTCATCAAATCTTTTTTTCGTAATTTTTTCTGAGATTACTGAAATTTTTTAATTATCAGTTTTTGTTGGACTATTTTTTTGGAAATTATTTTCTCTGAATATTCGTGCTTAGTTTGAGTTATCTAAGAACGCAATCGAATAAGTCGTTTTAAAGAGCAGAATTGTCAAAAAATTTTTGGCTGAAAACAGTGGCTATTAATGACCAGAGGCCCGTAATTGATAATTCATACTCAGACAATCACTAGGGACAACATAAGTGGGATTCGAACACGCGCTATAGAAACAGTAAACGTTCTTGAGATGAACTTCCGTGCTGGAAAAGGATATTGTGATATTTATTGAGACTTTAAAGAATTAAATGCCGTCAAAATTTTTCTATAGATTCTCGAACTACAGCTTAAATTAAACCCACACGTATCACTATCTAATGAGACAAAAACGCTGTGAATGATTAAAATTCCTAAACTTTTTAACTGACTTAATTGAGGGCATTTTAATAATTTAATGTTGACATACATTGTAATGTTATACAAGTTTGATAAAACAATTGAAATACCTATAATTTACAAAAGGATTTTTTTTGCATGAAAATAAAGATCAGCTTGAACGTGCAAAAAAAATTAGTTTCATATCAGCTTCCAGTTTTTTCCTCTGTGCGCAGTAGTGTTCTGAAATTATAGTCAAAAAAATCTCCAAATTTCTACTAAATTTGAAAATATTGTATTTGTTTTGATACAGCTTAACCCAAGAATTGCATGAGGGCGAAGCAAAATTTGCGAAAACTTAAAATAAAGAATTAAAGTTTAATATAATCAATAATAAACATGTCTTAGTACATAAAGTAAATTAAGAATTTTCCGTTTTAAAAAAAACTTACCCACTTTCTATTTATTTGATATTTATTTCATTAAGGTCTCTGAGTTTAAAAAGAATCAGTAAAATAAAACATTCGTAAGTTTAAACAAACAGTGAACTGTCATTTTTAAGTTTTTCAAAAGCATAATAGAGAACGCTCACTTCATTATTTAGTACAGCACAATGTAGAAAAAGGAAAAAGCGTATTTTGCGTAAAGTGACCAAAATTTCATATATTTTTAATTTTATAAAACATTTTATTTTGATACTGGGGGTGCGGCGGTATAGTTGGAACCCACGCAAAAACCTACGTAAGCCCCCGCAAAAGCCTACGCATTTGAAAAATTAATTTTATTTGTTCCTGGCGTGCGCCGTATAGTTGTAGGCAAAATATAGGGTCTCTTTTCAGACGTTCCTAGAGAAAAGATAGGCGTTTTAACCATATTTTCACACCAAAATTCTCCGGTCGCGCGCGACAATGAAAATACATTTTTCAAACATGTTCAGGTCTGACCAATGAAGTGTCGGCATTTAAAACATGTTTTCAAGTCTCGCAGACAATCTCGGCTAGCTTGAAAATGGCCAAGAGGACTATTGGCTATAGTTATTCAGATGAAATATAAAAGTTTTTTCTGGTATGAGAGTGATTTAGTGTGGCAAAATTGCTGACTGAGCATATTTTTTTTCGATAATTTCCATTGTTTTTCTTGTCATTTGAACGATTTTCGGATAAATCTTTTTTGAATTCATAAAATTAACTTTATTTTTGGATAAAATCAAATTTTATACATTTAGATGGTTGAAAAATTACCCTTAAAATCACCAAAAATTCTTACTCTGGCCTCTCATTTTAACTCAATTATAAACTCTAGACAATGTTTAATGATCAATCAGAGCAGTTTATCCCTGCCATACGCGTAAAGTTGGAAATTACGCGTATAGTTGGAAATTCCGCGTATAGTTTGGGGTTTTGGCGAAAAACATTCCAACTATTACGCCGCACCCCCTGTAGTAGGGTTTTTATAATAAATTATATTTTAAAGGTTATGAACAGTGTAACCGGACTCGAATTTTCGTACACTCAGCGGCCAAAATCGATGAAATCAGTTGTTCAATCATTTTGGCTGCTCACAACATGCATCGGAATATTATTGATGTATTCTTTGTCGGAATCAAGCTTGCTCCAACTCAGGTAGCTATATATAACAAATCGCGGAATATAGCGATTTTTAAAAAACCTCAATTTATAAAAAAATCATTAATTTTTAACTATGTGGCGTCTTAAGGACAGCCTCCATAAGACCAATATAGACAGACTGTGGGCTGAAACCTACTCTTTTCATTTTGGCGTCTCTCACTATGACGACAATATAGACGGAAACAACTTAATTGTTTTGTGAATGGCTTCCAAAATTTTTTTGAATTATTTTGAAGCAGTTTTGAAAAATAATGACAAATAATACCAAACCTTAATTTCGCTGTCCTTCCAGACGAAATTCACAGTAGAATTAAATTTATGAAACTATTCATACTCATAATTAAGAAAATTTCTAGTTTCAGTGATTTTTGAGGTAATACCAAACTAGAATTCCGGACAGAGAAATATTAATACTTTCGTGGATGTTTTGTTTTAAATCGATCTGATATTTCAATTATATTTTTTGTCCTTCTGAAAATTATAAGTCTTTTTTAACAAAAAAGTAATATCAATTTTTAACGAGCAGAAATAATTTTAGAAATAAATTTGAAGCCTTTTCTTATAAGAACTCAAATGCCGTCTTTAAATGACCAATACGATCATAAAGCATTCAAATTGTTTTAATTAGCCAACATGGTGAAAAACATTGTCAGTGGTTAATATGTCTTTATTTTCGCATTTGTTATATATTTTACAAAAAAACACTTTGAACTGTTACGTAAAAATTATCAAAACTAGCATTAAATATGCAAACGTAGGTAAAAATTTTTTTTCGTTCAAATTCTAGTATTGTGCGAATTTATTGTTAAATTATTTCAGCTTAAAATAAGTTAATCCTGAAGATGCTTAAATAAGTGAAACGTAGATAAATAAATGTTATGTCTTTTTATAATAAAAGAATAATTTGCTTTGAAATTTTCAAAAATGAATTTAAAAGTTTTCCATAATTTTAAAATATATTACTGATTATATGCAAATTTATTGAATACTTATAACCGATTATTAATTCAGTCAGGTGAATATTTCATTCTTGCCGCAATTATGTTGGGCGCATCCGGTATTTTTGTTCTCTTGTCTATCTTTTTACTATGAATATGTTCCAGAAGAACATTTCTGATGCTGCTGTTCCGTTAGCGCTATTGAGAAAGATGAGAAGAAACTTGCCGATGACGCCGTTGTTAATGATCGTTTAAATCAGAAAAAAAATCGCCTGGCGATGGCAAAACGGAAGAAAAAGTTGGTCGAAAAAAGCAAAAAAGAACCAACCATCAGAAGATGATTCAGATGACCTATAAATCTGAATCCGAAATTTTGTGCAAAATATTTATAAATTATACTAAATCAAAATCTCAATAAATGTGGGAAAACAAGTAAAACATATTGTAATTTGTCTGATTCAAAATTACAGAACACGATCACTAAAGATTGGTTTCTGTGGCTTTTGTGTATAAAAACAATTAAGATTTCCGCAAAATTGTCTTTACGCTCTTTTTTTAATTCGGAACCAAAAACAGTTAGATAGTGTTAGCTCGAAAAGGTTTCGCCTCATTATAACCATATTCTAGTCAGTTATATGAGCAGTTGGCGCAGTGGTTAGTGTAAGGTATTCATAATTCCTGAAAATTGTGGAAAGACAAGCCGGGGCTTGAACCCGGGGCTCTATCATCAACGACGTCATGATTTTAGCGTGATTAACCAATACATAACGTTGCCCAACATTTCTAGTTCGGATAATTCGCATACGGCGCAAATAAAGTCGCCCGACTAATCGCTCGACCTAATCGCTCCTTACCATGAGCGCGACTCGATCTAATCCCATGAACCTGGGTTCGACTCCCGGACTTCTCAAACATTTTTCTATGGTAACAACCCCACAAAAGGTCGGAAAGTAGCACACCGATGCAATTTTTCTTGAAATTTCAGTTATATATAAAACCGGAAATACTTATACACCGAAATGTTAATCCGGTTTCTTGAGAACCCCTCTTAGGTACTCTTTATATTTAATACCATAAAGACTTCAATTCTTATTCTGGAGTAGAATAAAAGCTAGTTGTGAGTCTTTTTAATGGTAGGTTAGTTGAGTTCCCCACCAAAAAGGGTGCGGAGACTTTTAAAAATTTTTTTCGTATTGTTATCCTGAATGGTGTTTTTGTAATGCATTTATCTGTTTTCTACAAAGAAAGAAACAGTTTTTTAAGTGGTGGTGAGTTAAAAATCTGAGTCTGAGCCCTATTTCCGAGATTAATTTATCCCCAACATTAGAGCTGCTAATTCGAAACCCTGTGAGTTCAATAATTAGGTCTGGTCGTTAGGCCAGACAAAACTTGACTAATGTTTTCGCTTACGCTTCGATAATAACTATTAAATTATGAGGTTCTAGAGCAATTATGCGTTTTCATAGTATTCGCAGGGGTTCTCAATAACATATGTTTATTGTTTTCCCTTTCATACCATAAAAGGACTCAATCTTATTCACTGGAGTACGAATAAAAGGCTACCTGTGTTATGTATTTTAATGTATAAGATGTACACATAAAGACTAATTAAATTGTAGTTTTATATGTCTCCATAACTTGATCCGTTTTTTAGGTCTTTTGGATGATTGGCTATTATTGTATTTATTTAGTGTGTCCTTTAGGAATGCAAGTTTGTGATAGTAAGTAAATCAGTGGTAAGGTTTCTTCTCTGCATATATTCGCATAATTTTCCATCCTGAATCCAGTCGATCTTTTTTATCGCATTATGCCACCACGTGGCGGCTAGATTTCGTGGAAGATATCTCGTAATGACAATTTGTTGTTTGGTCTTGATTAAGTAACTCGTGTTTTAAAATAGTTAATTTTTGGTCTAGCCCAATAATCTTTTGTGTTGTTTGTATTGGCAGGGAGAGTATTATTCATAATTTTTTTATCCTCGTCCTGCACAAAACGGTTTGTTTCGTGATAATTTGATATATCGAAGTTACCGTTTTTCTCCGATAGGACATAATCAAAAGCCAGAATCTAGACTTGATTAAATTTACCCAGATCGACTGCCAGGCCCGCTTTAACGCTTTTTTATGGTTTTCCTTGAGGGCTTCATAGAGCATCATTTTATTCCCCATTATTTTCCGTTATTATTAACGCAAATGTCGAGCCACTTATCGATTTAGGCTTAGGGATTTCTAAGTTTAATTTAGGCGTAAATTTTCTACTTCTTTTCATAGCCTGTTCCAGGTCTGGCAGAAAGTCTGTATCCGGTTTTAAAAACATTATTTTTACGAAATTTTCGCGGTTTATTAATTACTACATTAGCTAAAGTTTTATCGCCGAAGTAACGGCTTAACTGGTCTCACTGTTGGATTTTGCTCAAGCGTCCTATTTGGCTCCATGGAATATTTTCAATCTGGTCATGAAATAATTTATTTCGAATTTCTCAGGTTTAATATATCATGGCTTCCTGCACCCACGTGGCTTTCCATACGTCTGGTGAAGTTCCATCATAATATGTGTGCAATAGGAACCTTGTATGGGCTCTGCAAAAGACGGTGCTCCCCGGGATAAACATTCTAAAGTAAACTTCATTTTTTAATTGATTGGGCCTTTTCTGCTGATATGAATGTTATTGATATGCAGTTTTTTATTTATATTCCAAATTTAAAAATATGTTATTGTACTCTGCCCCAGGCTGTAGATTCTTATCGACCGAACCAGTCCTATATGTCTCTTGGTTCAATCATTCGCGTGAGGGTTAATTTCCTATAGGATTTTATGTTTCCGAATTTCTCGATATACTTTTTTGTATATCTAGGACTCTAAGGTTAAGTTCTGCGGATCCAATTTATTCATTCGAATAAGAAGGTCCTCGTAGTTTGGTTTTATTTCCCTAAACTCAATTTTATTGTTAATTAAGCGTAATTTGAGCGTAATAATACTTTGTTTATTATAGCCCCGTTCCCTCGGATGAATTCGTCTTAGAATCATTAATAATCTCTGCATTCTTCAGAGTTGATTTTCCATCTCTAACACGTATTCATTTATCTATTTTTGAAATAATAAATTTTTATGTTTTCAGATATTAATAAATCCATTTTTAATTATTAATTACTCCATATTAAAGGACGAAAGTTGAGTACTTATTTAATGTTTTGCTATATGTTTAAAGTCAAAAGGTGTAATTTTCCATTATTTTCCGATAAACTATTTGTTATCGTATTCACACAGAGCGTGGCTGTGCTCCTTTAACGCTGGTCTCTATCAAGTTTTGTTCCCATTAGTGATACAACATTTTCTTGATCCTCGTGCCCAATTTAGGGCAACGCAAATGTTATCCCCGTTAACGCCCTGCGAGTAACATCCTTTCTTACGAACTGTTTTCCCATATGTGCAGAAATAGGCTTTTTTAATTTTTTAAGTATTTTCGCCCTTTTCCATATAGTATATCAATATGATTTAGTTGTTCTATTATCGAAAATCCTATCGGTATCCGGTTTAATTTTTCCAATTTTTGAGGAAATATTTAATTTTAGTTCCACATCCCAAACTGGGCGTTCCTTATTTTCATGTAACTGTTTCAATTTTTAACGCATACAGGTGTTAGTTTTAGTAACTTTCAGGGGAACTGATATGAATCTCGCATTATTTTATATTTCAAATTTGAGGTCTTCCAAGTTCGTAAACTGAGGGTCTCCTATGCGGTTTTCCACAATGACAAAACTAAAGATCATCATGATCGATGTTTCTTTTTCGGTATCCCCTGATACGCATACAATAATTTTATCATGCGTTTCTGCCTCCTTTAAGGGAATGTTAATTAGCTTTTTTAGGGCCGGGGTAAATCCTCAGTAAAGAGGATTCGTGCTAGTTTATTTGCCTCTTTTTTTTCAAGGCTTGCTTAATAAAGGGTTAAATAACTTCTTAATCCTTTTAGGTAGTATTTATAATTTTGGATCTTTGGTACAGCATGTTATTTAATTTATAAGGAGGATCCGTTTTCAATTTTATTCGTTTTCTTTACCCATCTCTATAAAAATTCTAATACATTCGGTTTTTGTTAGTTTCCTCTCTGTAAATTTTTGTCCTCTATAAAATATCTAGGAGTAATTTTCGTTTGTTTCGATTTGTATGGCTTTTTTAGGATTTTTCGCTTTCCGATTTTATTGGTCCATTTCTCTCTTATTCTTGATAACGTGTTATCTGAATTTTACGGTTTTTACACAATAGCTTTTTTAGTAAGGTATGTATATTTTAATATCAGGGTAATTTAAGAGTTTTTGCGCTACATTAAAAGTTAAATTCTCTTCTTTGTGGGTCTAGGATAGGTTTCCAGCATTATAGAAACATCCACATTTCTTGATTCAGAAACGAATGTTGGGTTCCTTTAGGTTTCGACAGATTGCTTTTATTTCTCCTGAAGAAATTTTGCCAGTAGCTGAAGTAACTTTGACAAGTCCAAGTAGGTCTTTATTATCGTAGGGACTTCCTTGCGATGGCCAATTAGGCATGTGTCGACACTGTTCATTTTTACCCTCATTCGACATTATGTATCTAAACTAAATCAATTTTTAGAAATTGGTTCTATTTCATGAGTGTTAAATTTTTTGTACATTTTATAAACAGCTTACAGTAATAATGAATTGAAGAAATTATTTATAATAGTTTTTGGCCACTTTCGTTATATCATACCCCTTCCGCCGACTATATTTCCTCGATGACCTTGACTTATCCTCTGGAATTTTTGCTGGCTGGTTGTTTTGTCATCATGGCCATTTTGGTGCTGGAAGTTATTTCCGTCCAACCACTGTGCGAGTTATGGTTGCTTTCCTATAGGATGTGTTTAAACCCTCTATTGAGCCCCCATAATGTTTCGGCATATTGGGTCCTGGACTGGCCTCTTCCCCTGCCTGATCTGAAACCTCGCCCTCGGTTGTTGTTAATACGATGAGTTGTTACCTCTTAAAGCCGGGGTTAAACCTTGGTTCTGAAGTTTGTTTTTACTAAACTTTCCTTTTAGGATTTTTTTTTGAAGTGACCTTTTCGCGTCCTCCTTTTGTTTATTCCTAAGAGTCTTGAGATTCTCCCGGTCCTTATCGGATGTAATTTCAGCAATTTCCTTTTTTCATGTCCGGGTTTTCCCATGACTATTTTGATGCTTAGCCAAATAGTCTAACTGTCTTTCGGGACAGTTAAGTCATAAATTAACTGGGAAAGCTCAATCGGCTGATCGAATTTTTTGTTGTTCTCCACCCGGCGTAATTGCTACGTTGAACATTTGTAGTTTTTTCTTTCCCTTATTTGGAGGCAGAAACAGTCCCGATATTCCTTTAGGAGATCCAGACAAGGGTCTAGCCTGATCTTGGTCAATTTCTCGACCTTAGTCAGCATGCGTACGAAGAGAGTGCGACCTGCTCAACTGGGTCTTTTTATGTGTGAGCAAAGTTCGGGCGTCCGCTGCTGTTGAATCTTAAATATAGTACCCCCCTTTTTTGTAAACTATATAGAAAGACGCGTTCTGACACAACTCATGCACATTTTTTCTCATCTTGTCAATTTCCCCCATCATGTGAATTTTGCGAGATTGAGACTCGACCCGTTGTAATAGGATGGCGCACCAGTCTTCAGCTGGAGTAATTCTCCTAGTAGGCGATTACCCTGTTTCATCCGAAGTCATAGGTGAAGGTATGTTCTCGCTTTTAAAAGAGATATCTTTATATTCTTCTTATGGCGTGAACCTGACGTTTCTTGGCCAAAGTGTGTCAGTTTCCTCCTTTAACCGCGGTCATATCGACGCCCCATATCTCTAATTCGCTTTGGTAACAATGGTGACCGATTTCGTTGCTTAGTTGCATTGTCGAGGGTATTGAGATCCTGTAAGTCCTGTTGGGTTGGCTCAATACAATAATTTGTTGTGAGGCAAATATTTTGGACGTAACCTTTTCTCCTAACTTTTGGCATAATTCAAGCCTAAGCTTTCCCATAACCGATTTCCGCGCTCATAAAATAACCCGTCTAAAATATTTTGTATAATTATAGAGTGTAATTCAATTGCTTACATTTTTTAAAATCTTTTTTACAGTTTTTTAATTTTTAATAATGGAAAATTTAATCAGAAATTAAAGTAATTTATTTTTAGGCTTTAATTTGCCGTTAAATATTCTCCTTAGCATTTAATTTTTTCCGCTTTCGATTGCCCTTTATATTACCGCACTATCGTTAATTGTTCGTGCCTATAATGGCATGTATTATATCCGTGAATATTTAAGTCATAGGCTACTTAAATGTGATTTTAAGGCCGCTCTTAGTCTTTCATATCTTTAATAAATTTTACTTAAAATTTTTTAGTTGCCGTTTCTATTTGTTTTTAATTATATGGCGTTAGAAACAGGGTATTCATTCTATTTGAATTGTATATGATACAGTATAGTGCCTTACTTTAATTTATTAGGTTTTAAGAAAACATTTATTCCCTTATTTTATACTTGGTAATCCACGTTTGCGTTGTTACTATTTGTATCTAGGCGCAGTTAGGATAGAATTATTTCGGGCCTGTGCCACAAATAGTGGTAGTTCGCCTGATACGTGAAATTACCAGGCACAAAAACTATTTTTCTTTTAAGTTCAAAAAATGTGTTTGCTGCTATGTGGACTATAGGTTTTAGGTGGAAAAGCAGTACAGTTTTAAATTTTTATTTGGGTATTTTTGATTAAAAAATTTCGTTCCCACCGCCTTGGTCCCTCTTTGAACCTGCATAATACTTTTCGCATTTTCTGTTGCGAAAATTTGCCCAGGCAATCGGAACGTCCGGTGTGCCTAAAGTAATCGCATGATTTTCCTTATAGGATTCCTACCGATTTTAATTGATTTCCTCCTTTTAAATCTAGTGTCCTAGAAGGCCTCGTCCTGCCTCCTTTACGCCCATTGTTACGTGCTGTATTGCGAAATGGGGCATTTAATTCGATTTGCTAACATGTTTATGGCCAGGAATTTCTCATTTAATTCCGCACTTTACTGCCGAATTTACAATGTTTTTACAACACACATGTTGTCGCACCATAAAGAACATTATTCGCTTGTTCCTAAGTTTTTTTCCCCTATTTGTCAAAATGTAGTGCTTTTAATCGCTATTGCCTCTTTTATGTTATATGGCGGTGTTGGTCCTTTTAGTCCCAGTAGAAAGTACGCTCACTATTCCATCTATATCTTATCCAACCGCCCGCCATATTAGATGCTCCGTGGAGACCTTTGAAGCTGCTCTCAAACGGTTTCAGATTTTTTCTCTAGCCAGTCCTAGTGGTCTTAATATATTTTAGCTCAGATTGTTCGCCTATTAATAATTCGGATTCTCAATCGGTTACGCTGGTATTTTAATTGTTTTTACAATTATTCCTTATCTGCTTGCTACCAGATTATCTGTTTATTTTCTAATATAAAGCCGCATATTCATTCATGACCAGCATAAATGAAACACATTTTCCCCCTTATTTTTTTCTAGGGATTATAATCTACTTTTGGGGATTTAATATATCGTTTAGTTCCGATTGGAATTTTTCCCACTTTGCTGAA
>SCLH01000126.1:219233-257488 GCA_004367855.1 Oikopleura vanhoeffeni
TTTATGGGATGTAAATGAAGCCACCGAGGTGTTACAATATGAGCACTCATAAAATCTTTTTGATCTTTGTTAAGTATTTTCCAGGTACATTTTTCGACGTTTAATTGCATAAGCTATTCAATGAGCATAATATAACTATTAAACTAAACTTTTCGAATAGCAAAAAAATTAATTATCAAACGTGATTAAACATTATTTTTGCACCGATCATTTTTTATTTAAACTTTCTTTTTAAAATTTTTAAAACATTCGCAAAATATTTTTTTTTAACAATTGAATTACGAAATTTACCTCTCCAACTGTGATCACAAAATACTGTGGTACAAGATAAAAAATATTGACGGTATTTCCATTTGAATCTCTGTCAAAGTCCACAGTACACGGAGAATTATTATCCTTAGAATCAGTTCGAACCACAAATGTAAAAATGGCACCAGCATCAAAAATGAAGTTTTCTGGTTCATTTTCTCCTTCTGGATCTTTCTGAACCCACTCAGTTGTGCACGTTTTCACTCCATTACTTCGATCTTCACTGTCGAAAAGGTTAACTTCAACTCTATAGATTCCTTAAAAATAAAAAGTTAATGTTTGAGACAGTAAGTAATCAAAATTTTATCTTATTCTGAAAAAATCAAAAGTTCCTGAAAATAAATAAAGAGCATTTCGAAATATTCAAGAATAAATCTAGTTTGTGCTAAAAAATTGATATTACAGAGGGAGGCTCACTATCGCCAAATGTTTTTTTGCCAAGAAATTTCGGCGATATTGGCAAATTCGGCAATATTGGCAAATTCGGCGATATTGACACACTAGGCGATATGGCAACAAAAATAAAATTGTATGTTCAGAAAAATGAAACAACGCGTGGGCGTTCGAAATGAGGTCATATGTTGCACAATATTCGAATTTTTTTAGGAGTTTCACAGTATATTTGTATAAAGTAAATCACCAAAATGCGCAAAATTTAATCCTCCACCAAACGCAATCAAATAAAAATTGAAAAGCCTAAATTTTGGAAAGTCAATCCTGAAAATGACGCTCAAAAAGTAATTTGAGATAGAAATTTCGAAAAAAATTTGGCGATTCTGGCAAATTCGGCGATATTGGCACATTCGGCGATATTTACACCTAGAGTATTTTAGCTAGAAATTGTGAAATTGCGTAGGTTTTTTCGGCGATTTTGGCAAATTNCCTGTATATAAAATTCCAAGGTTATCGCCAGTACATTTTTTACCAAAATACAAATTGGAGCAAAATCCCCACAAAAACAGTTAAGTCATCAATTGCTGATGAACGTACCTCTTTCAAATTCAGTTCCGCTATTTATCGAGTTTTTATATGGGAATACTGTTGTGTCATTGGTCAATTTTTGAATTTCTTGATCATCACCAAATTCAATGAACAGAAATTGAGCATAATATTTTGTAGGGTTGAGTAAAACAGCTCTGACACGAATCGAAGAAGATTTATCCATAGGTGAATCGTACTAAGAAGATTGTTAGGTTTAGCAAATATATAGTAGTGTTTGCAGATTTTATTAAAATCAACTTTATGGAAAAACAAATTTCAAGTTTATTGTTTCCGTTTAAATCAACATCTGTAGTGTAATGACGAAGCGAAACTTGCCATATAACGGACATTTATCTGTCGCAGGTACATTTTTGGAAATTACCGGACAATTTGAAATATTAAGCGGACATTTCAAAAATTAAGATTTTAACAAAATATTTCAAAACATTTTTTTTCGAATAATTTTTATCAATTTAGCTTTCTTTTTTCAAATTATTTTAATCAATTAGTTTTTTTTCTTCCGAAAAAAATTTTTGTTTTATCTTTTGACAAATTTATCTCATAATTTTTTGTCATTTTTAAATTCCATCTTTGATGAAAATTTTAAACTTAAGGGAGTGGTGTGAGTGATTTTTGACATTTTGGGGGCTTGGTTCGGCTAAATTGATGACGGTAGAACATTTCTCATCAATACATATGATAGATCTATCCTTGATCTCGCAATTACGCTAGACAACTTAGTACCACTCCCACCAACCATCTGGTTAAAACCGGCGGTTAAAACACGAGTCCCTCAGCTTTTTTCAAAGAAAACAAGGATCTTAGAGCTTATATCGGAAAGTTTTGAGATTTGGTGAGAACCGGAAAATTGTCTGAATTTTAGTGAAAAGGTGTTTTTTTTTATTTAATGCTTCAGGAGTCAGTAATCTGGTTAAATATGTCGAAAAATGGTGGTTTTCTACGTTTTGATACAAGGCTTTTTCCGTGGAAATGCCGGAAACGTCATTTTCGGAATATAACAAGCACAAAGGGATGATTAACATCAAATAGGGAGTCCTTTTTTTAATTTCGGCATGATTGGCTGTGAATCAACAAAAAAGTGCGCGAAATCGACAATTTGTAACTATAAAATGTAAATTAAAAAAAACTTTATTTTTTTTCTTGAATCCGTTGTGTTGAAAATGAGACTAAAGTTGCTCATATCGTTTCCGTTATTTTTGTAAGCACGTTCTGATTGGACGAGCCATCCGTCACTTTTGGTTTAGTTTTAGTATGCAAGATTTTCGTTCAAAATATATCAGAGAGAGGTAATGTTTGGTCCAACGATTTGTACTTTTGCAACAATTGGAATATTGAAAACCTATTTATGCCCTAAAATGCGACGACCACCCCCCTTAAGTTGAGGAATTTTTGGTTTGTTTTCTCTCAAAATATTTTAATAATAAATTTTCTCCAGCAGATTGCGAAAAAAATAAATGAATGTTTTTGGAATATCACCTTTGCTAGTTTGGCGGGAAATGGCCTTGGACGAGGCTCAAATTTGCGACACCCACTCCCTTAAGGGGGTATGCGACTCTGATTGTTTTTCCGGCCGCGGCAAAATATCTGAAACCCCTGCCGCGTGATTTATTTCCCTTTCGCGGCCCAGCTCGCAGGCTGCAGAAATCCCGGCGTTTTGCCTTGCACCGACTTACGTTATCCAGCGAATTTTCAATGTTTTGTATATCTTAACTGTCATCGTTAAAGATAAAAATATTTTGTAGAAAGATAATTTTAAATGCTAACCCTCACCTGCCCGGTAGAAACAAGTAAAATTAAGGAAGCTTCCAAACCTGCATTTAAGGCGTTTATATTTATCATAAGCTAAATAATTCACTTACTTCATCACAGACGTTTTCAGCGGTTTCTAATAGGTTTTCATCGTATGATAGTTTTTCGTAACATAAGAAAGATGTAATTTTTTCTTTTGGGATCACATAAAAATCTTTTATTGGACCAGTTTCAATATCTTCATCTGGTAAAGAAATGTCCAAGAAAGTATCTGGTAGCGGCAGTTGGTCTTGAAGCCAGTCGTACGTTGGTGTTCGCCAATTCTTAAATTTTTCATTATAAATGTTTTTCAGGATTATAAATCAAAATTTTAGATTTTCATGACACACGCTGTGAAACATTTCGACAGTTTCGAATTCAGTTTCGATTTTTTGAAAAAATTACGTCTAAAGTTCAGACTCTAAGCCATCATTTTCAAGATCTGAAATTCAGATTCTGGATCAATTATAGTCTTAAAAGGGATAAAATGTCAGTCTTGCGTCGAATTTCTTTATATACTGAATCAATTATTGAACGTTAGAGAATTTGTATACATTTATCTTTAATAATTTAACGTAAGGGAATTCCGCAAAACTTATTTCATTTTCCAGTTTACCAGAATATATTTGATCATATTTGAAAATTTGAGACATCTCTATTCTGAATTCACGTTGAAAAGTTTTGATCTCTCATTAAAATTGAATTATTATTATAGCATTTAAAACGAAATTTTAGCGATTATAACTTATAATTCAATAATAATAATTCAAATTTTAATTTATAAGTTATCATTTATAAGAAGTTTTTATTAAAAATTTACGAAAACATTACCCGCAGTTCTAGACAATTCTAAAGACAGCGAGCGATAAAAACAAAAACACCGTTAATTGATTTGCACTATCCAAGTTGTAATACGAGGGTTAAGCGAAACTAAAGCCTCTTCGGAGTGCAAAGTTCGGATATTTAACAAAATTTAAATACAATACTGCACTCCAACGAGGCTTTAGTTCCGATTAACCCTTGTAAGCACAGAGCCACAATTGTGGCTCAAGCATACCTTAAATCATCCAAAAAAGGCAAAAAACTGGATCGTAGAATATTTTCTTTTAAACACATTATAAAGAATTTTGATTCGGTTCAAAAAAAAATTATCGAATTTTTTTTCGAATTTTCGGTTCGAGTATTACTGGAAGTTCATTTATTAGGATTTTTCGCCTATATTTTACTTCCGGAAAAATTATTTTGGAACTAGACATAAAATACAAATAAAAGATTAGCCAGTTTTTTAGAAAGTGTTTTGTGCATGCATAACAGCTAAAATAAAAATTTATTTGTATCTAGGAGCAGTTATTTTTTTCGGAAGTGAAATTTCTAAATTTTCACCTTTGAGTATTCCATGAAAAATTAAATAATTATAAAACCGCATTTATGCAATCAAAAATTGTTCACAGTTGTACTTTATTACCATATTTACATGAAAATAATAAAAAAGGTGTAATAATATGCTCTTATAGGGAAAATAAACATTTTATCAAAAATCATGATTTTTCCAGCAAAATTTTTGACTTATTTATGAATTACTTTTTATTTATGAGATTTAAATCAAAGTGAAGACAACTGTGACCGTGTATTATGTGATATGGTATACCTTGCTTTTCTCACTATATTTTATAGAACACAAAATTAAAATTCTAAAATATAAAAAGTCGGATGCAATAATATTACCTTCAAGTTCCTTATGCAGAAAAAATTTAGTTCTAACTGCCTCAAGTTTTCTATAAACAACGTTCAAAGTAGAGCCACAAATGTGGCTCTGGTGCTTTGGCGGAATTTTATGTATGCTCACAAGAGTTAAGAGGGTAGCGGTCGCACTCTTTTTAGGGTACTTTGGGGTGTAAAAATATCACGACATTGCTAGAAAACACTCGATATTCCAAAATTGACATATTCTCGTTCAACGATTAGCCAAACGGGACTTTTGCGAATTATTTGGATTATCCAATTTGTAGATCTAGCATTGCATCTTGCGCAAAAACTGAACAATTTTTTTTCGTATGAACTAATTCTAGATACGAAACTTTCACGAGACGACATATTCAAAACCGAAAAGCTATCTGCTTCTACTAGTGGGTTTAATCTTGAAATAAACTGAATTTTCGACATAACTGTATAATTAGTAGAAAAAACTTTTCAGGAGCATTTTTGTTGATAAATGCTATAAAATTTCTAGAATACGCAAAAAACTACCGTTTTTTGACATTCTTGATAGGAAAATCTATCTTTTGGGTAATATTAGCAACTTTTCTCAAATTTTTGCGTAAGCTTTTCTGAAACAAATTAAAAGTTTTCAAGAACGCATTTTGACCCCAAAATCAAAATATTTTTTTCAAGCTCAAGTGAAAAAATTTCCAGAGAAATTTGCTTCAATTTTTCTGAAAGGAGAAAGAAAGCCAAGAAAACACTTATGTAAAGTTTCAAGTTTCTGGGGTCAAATTTAGACAAAGATTATTCTTAAACTCAATTTCGAAAAAAATACTTCGAAAAAAATATAAAAAAAAATCCAAAATTTTCGAAAATGTTATTATGGTTGTTTTGTGATTTGAATGAAGGTGAGATCGAAATCATCAGCACATCCTGCGGGAAATTAGACAAGAGCTAATTCTGGAATACCCTGATTATATGAAAAATAATGTTTCAAACCTCGCCAGATAATACGAATTCTTCTGTTGGTTGATCTTCGGGGTAGTTCTCTGGTAAATCTTTCCAATAATCTGAATTTACCGTTAATTCTTGACCATAGAATCCGTTCGAAACCATCATTGAGTTCTGGCTTCCATAAACTGGAATTCGTGTTAACGAATCGTCGATAGCAATTTGAACAAATCCGGCGACCATAAACGCCAAGGCGACAATGATCTGATTCATGATATGTAATTATCAAATTTCACGCATCTTGTATAAAATTTTTTGTGATCATTTTGAGTCCCGGAATTTTAAAAATTTATAAAAAATTGGTTTGAAGGTCCATAATTGGACATTTTTCACCAAGAATTTTGCACGGAATTAAAAATAACAAAAACAAACCCGAAAAAGCTCATTCTAAAAAACTGTTTCTCTCTTAATGTGTAACATTTTGTCACTTTCTGATGTACCGGTTTGTCAAAATCGACCGGTAAAGTTGAACCACCAGTAACACCAGAAGTGATGTTTTGAAACCTCGGAAGTGGAATTTCCGCCCTCAAAAGTTGCGCCATTAGCAGTTCTGTTAAAAATTTATTAAGAACCATTGGTCAATAATTGACCGTCAATTTCTATCAAACTTTTCTCATTTCAACGTTCAAAAATTCAAATCGGTAAAATAAAGGCATGTCATTTTTTAAATCATTTAAGCAATTTTCATTGCTGACACAGCAATGAATTTCTTAAGAATTTTCGACCATGACCTGACCAGCAGACATTTTTCGTAGAGCTGTCATTTTAATGCCACATTTTTCGATAAGTGGATAAATAAAGGACTGGAAAATTGGTAAAAAGGCTAGAATCATGACAGGGTTCAAAATTTGCATTTGATCAGGCTTGATTTTTGCGCTTCCAACATAGCCGTCCATTTGTAACGCACTAAGGACGAATCGAGATCCTTAATTATGCATGATATGGAATTATTCAGTTTATAGAATTTTTGGTGTATTGCTTTTAATTATAAAATAATAATAAAACTTACGCCGTTTACGCTGGATTTTTCAATAATTTTACCGTGTAGCGTGTCCGAGGCCGTAAAAAATCTCTGATCAATTTTCACAAGAATCAAAAATGTCAATGGCGTAAAATTCCAAATGGAATTTAAATTTTATTCTGAAACTTTTCGGTCTCAGTTCAATTATGATTGGTTCAAATTAAAAATAATCAAATCGTTTATTATCACTAAGGTTTCCGTATTATTTTATTGCATACCGTGATGTACACTTTATGCTACTATACCTAGTACATGTATGTCTTAATTTATGTTTATGAAAAAGTTCAGCTTCATTTTGTGACTGACATATTGCTTGAATTTTATTTTTAGCTACCTTGTTTCAAAAATAAAATAAAACTTTAGTCTCACATTTTTCATCTTAAAATTTCTGTTTTTTAAAAAAATTCCTTCAAAAACTGTGAATTTATTTGACATAGGCCTCCCGAGCAAAAAATCAGCTACCCGATAAAAAGGTGCTATGAGTCTGAAAACTTCGGACATAGTATTGTTTTTTGACCAAAATTTTCACCGTCAAAAACTGTCCTAGATCTGAAGTTTTCAAACTCATAGAACCTTTTTATCGGTTGCTCATTTTATGCTCGGGAGGCCTACCTATCACTCAATCACATCACACATAAATATTCCAAATTTTGATTCGGAATGCAGAAAAAACAGTTGTATAAGTGACAATAAAATTTTTGCGAAATTATGTGTTGATTTATCCATAGCTTACCTTGCATATCAAACAAAGCCCAAAAGAATGGCATAGGTAAATACATGATAATAAGTGGGTAAACATATTTGAAATCAGTCAAGGCCTTTTCTTCATATTTGCCTTCATCGACAAAATCCAGGAAATGTTCTTTTTCTTCCTTTGATGAGGTTTACTTTTCGGTCAATAAGTGAAAAGTATCTCGCATATTTAACTTTCGAAAAAATTTGTGGGCATTATTAAGGAGATGATGCCAGTTATAAAAAAAAATTAAGTTTTTCAAGGGGATTTGATTAAAACCTGAATTATCTCATTTTTTTTTAGGAGTTAGTCTTCAAGAATATCTTATATGACGGAAGAGAGGACTATAATACAAAAAAGGGACGCCGCGGGCATCGAAAACGCGGAAGATATTAAGTTGAGTGTTTTGCGAAAGATTTTGCTCAAGGCAGAAGTGGTCAAAAGGCAGCAGTGAGTTCCTGAGAAAAATAGGCTGGGCTTTTACGTTCTCAACTCCGAAAACTAAAAATCCCATTTTATAACTTCGAACATGTTTCCACGAAAACAGCAGGAGTTTTCAATGCCCGCGGCGTCCCTTTTTTCTATTATAGTCCTCTCTTCCGTCATATAAGATATAGTAAATTCGGAGTTTTCAATGATTAATTGCCAGAGCAGTTCAAATTGTTCGACCAAATATGACTATCCTCTGATATCCCTTTATCACTTTTTGGTTAGAATGCGTAGCCACAACGTTAAAATCACACGTTATAAAGAGTAGTGGCTACGCATTCTAACCAAAAAGTGATAGAGGGATATATCTGAACAAATATCTTGCATCCTAAAAAAATTGAGTGTGACAGATGACTTGTCCGATCAAAAACAAGCTAACAAAACTAACGGAATTATATTTTAAAAATTTTTCTACTCCCTGAGTTTTCAAGGAAGGACAATAATTTATAACTCAAATTAACCAGCCAGAACATGAGCAGATCTCCAGCGACGATCTCCGGAAAATTCGTCCATTTGGCTTCAGCTTTCTCAGTAAAGCGGATTTTGACTCTATCTCAATCAAATTATATGGCCTTCTTGGATTTCAAACTTACACATTCAAAACGATAAACTCGATAAATTAATTTCAACATTTGAGTTTTTATATTCAAAAACAAAGCAAACTTTGCGACGATAATGTTTTTCACAAAGTCTTTAATGTGCGTTGGACATAAAACTTTTCCTATTCAAATTCGAATTTATTAACAAAATAAAGCTATTTTAATCAACGATGTAGCTGTCTATGCAACAGTGAAGGGGTCGGAATTAAAACTAGTAAAACAGCAAGGACGTAAGCAGTGTTCTGAAACGGGATCGGGATCACGAGTCGGGATCGGGCGGGATTGGGATTAAAAATTTCCACTAAGGTTGGGACCGGGACGAGATCGGGATAAAAATTTTAAATTTGGTCGGGACTGGGACGGGATCGGGATTCGATCGAGATCCCGAGTGTTTTTACGTTGTCCGTATTTATTATGGTGCAAAACCAAAAGGATTTTTGAACCCTAAACTATTTATTTTGACAAATCTCCTGATTAGGATATGACTGTAATTACTATGATTAACGAGTTCTTTGACCAACACATTTTCAAAGTTAGTTTTTTGGCAGTTTTAATAAAACTGTTTTATATCAAAAGTAAACATTCCTTAGATTTGCACTTGTTTCTTAATCCATTCCACGTGGCGGAGCAAAATTCTGCAAACACATTTCCGGAAGGTTTTTTCATGATATACCACCGTTTACCGACAACAAATGCACCGATAGCAATGATCATAAGTCCTGCTGGGATGATAAAAGCAATAAAATAGCAATCTGGTCTATTGAAGCATTGAGTTTCTCGAAGAATTGGAGAAATGAAGGTAGATAGTAGCGACCCGGCATTAATTGAAGCGTAAAATAACGAGAAAAATCCTTTGAGTTGCTCTTGACCTTTATCGTTATCGCTGAACTTTTTTTATGTTGTACAATTTGTTATTTAAAATGCTTCTCCTTAATGGGGTACTGGTCGCTGGTTTTATGAGGCATTTGGGGCTTTGAAAATGGTCCAAATTGATTTGGGATGATAACCNAAAACGCTTCTAGAGGAGTTTCTATTTGTTCTGTGCTAGTGTTTGCTCGAATTCGAGTAGATTCCAAAATATAACCTAGGAGGAGATAGATTTTTGGTGAAAAAAATGCCAAAAATCGCAAAAAAATCCGTAGTTTTCTGCGATTTTTAGTAAAAGTGAAGTGATTTTAAAAAAAACGCGTCTAGAGGACCTAAGTTTATAAGTCATACGGGATAAGTTATAATTTGAGCTGCTTTCTAAATAAACCCTGGGAGGAGATAGATTTTGAAATTTGGTCGAGGGACACCTTGTACTGGTGACGTATTTCAGAGTGTATAGGAACAAAAAGTCATTAACCAATGGTTTTGACAAGATTAAGGGTAGATCTACAACATGGCTAATCTTAATTGTCCTGTAGTTTCTCGGTTAGGCTGATTTCTCATCCGGAAAAGTCAATTCCAGCGATCAGTACCCCCTTAAGGGGGTATATCTGTCTGATTAAATGAAGGCCTTAAAGGCATTAAAAATGCTCCAAATTGGTACGGGGTGATAATTAAGTGTACTAAGAACCCAATCATCAAAAAATTTTTTTCGAAATTTTCGCATTTTTTCGATTTTTTTCTAAGTATTTTCTGAAAGATGAAGTTAAAAAATAACGTTTGCTCGAATTTGACCACAAAAATTTCGAAATATCGCCTTGACGTAAGCCAACTTTCTCATCAGTGTTTCACTGGCTTTCTTTTGAGCCTACTTTCGAAAAAATCGAAGCACTTTTTTTTTCGGAAATTTTTTGGAAAATAACCAAAAAAATCATATTTCGAGTTTGAGCTGGAAATTGCCAAAAAACAAAGATGGTTGATTACAATTGTTCTCAGGAATACTGGATAAAAATTTGAGCCATTTTGCAAATATATCGTAGNAGATTTTTGGTGAAAAAAATGCTAAAAATCGCAAAAAATCGATAGTTTTCTGCGATTTCTAGAAAAACTGTAGTGATTTTTGAAAAAAACGCTTCTAGAGGACCTAAGTTTATAAGTCATACGGGATATGTTATTATTTGAGTTGCTTTCTAAATAAACCCTAGGAGGAGATAGATTTTTAAATTTGGTTGAGGGACACCTTGTACCGGTAAGGTATCTCAGAGTGTATCGGAACAAAAAGTCATTGACCAATGGTTTTGACAAGATTAAGGGTAGATCTACAACATGGCTAATCTTAATTGTCCCATAGTTTATATAGTTTCTCGGTTAGGCTGATTTCTCATCCGGAAAAGTCAATTCCAGCGACCAGTACCCCTTTAAGGATGAGTTGAGGGAAAATCGTTTTAGAATAAAGGAAACAAAAGCGGTGAGCAATATCTTTTCACTGGTGAGAAATCTACTCCCCGGGAGGGTTGACTTTCCTTTTTTTGCAACACTTAAATATGTAAATTATTCCAAGTTTAATTCCTGTTTTCTAAATTGTTTTAATGGTTCCTAATTTTGTGAATAACAAATTTTGAGAAATCACTGAATTAGATTCAATTTATTCGAAACAAGTTATTTTGGAAATCAAAAAAATGTTTAGAAATAAAATCAAGAAGAAAGTGAAGAGTCCATTTCTTCAAAAATTTTCAGATTGTTTCATACAAGATCCCTTAAACGTTTTCCAGCTGTTATGAAATTTTTTCAATTGAATATATCAGTGAAGAATATGATAAGATTTCATTCTGTTCTTATATTTATTTTTATTTTTAAGCAATTGCTGACAATTGTCACCGAAATTTAGGTTCAGATATTGATATTTTTAAGAGGCTACAAAATGAACATAATTCTAAAAATGTCTAGCAAAAAAAGTTTTGAAGTTCAAAGTTTGAACTTCAAACCTTACCATAGTTTGGCAACTATAATAATCTGAGCTAATTAAGAAAAAATGAAAATACCATCAGATTTAAAAATATTAGATTATTCAGAAACGGAATAAAAAATATTTCGACGATGTGAAACATAACTGATCTCCACCAAGAGCTGAAACACATGGTTTTATTCCACCAGTTCCAATCGCAATAACCAAAAGTGAAAACATTGCAACATAATCGTTGATTGCACCTGGAACATCTTGTCCATCATTTATTTGTGGAATAGCAGAGACGGAAATTCCGATCATACCTTTTTAGGTGGTAAATATATTTTGACGGTAAATGATCTTAAGTCATTGTGCAAGAAATATCAGCNAGCCACGAAATGTGAAGTATTGTCCTAAAATTATAAAGATCAATTTCGTGATCCGGTGGCATGATCTTCCGTGACTGCATTTTTAAGCAAAAAGTGACAAATTGATGTATCCGAAATTTTGACCTAGGAAGTCAACTTGCCAGGTCCTCGTGCAGAGCTTGGAGACGAATTTTGAAATAAATCCAAAATTGTACTGTAGGGAACTTGCGCAAGATCACCTGAAACCAAAAATTTAAAGGGTTGGATGTGAAATCGCTCAAAAACCGGGCAAAAAGATGCCGGTTTTCATCGTTTAAAATTGAAATCTGGATCCGAATTGACCATGTGAAAATTTTCCGAAGAGTCTATTGTAATCAAGCCAGCATAGACTTTGCCAATAGCCTATGTGTCTCGAGACAAAAAATCCGTGTAAAATTTTAACAATACAGATATTTATTTGTTCATTTATTTGATGACTCTTCCCTACCACATATATCGATATTATTTTATTTAGGCCATAATTTTGAGAGAATTAATAACTGATTCAGTGCCTAATTTACCAAACTTATAAACATAAATAGATGGATATTGTTTATTTCCAAAATTAAAATATTGATACTAAAGCCCAATTAATTTTACTTTGTAATTTAGGGATAGTAAGCCTAGTACTCATAGAGAAAAAAAAGAAATTTAAATTTCCGCGGAGAATTGCCTCGCTGCTCTCTGAGAAAGAGGCTTCCAGCCGCCAAGCCTCAACTATTCTGAAACCAGCCAATTCCCTAAAAAAAAAAAACGGATACGGATTGGCGACTTTCTCCCATTCGATCGCCGGCATGGATTACCGTAAGAGGTGCTGAAACATCGGACTCCTCGCTCAAGAAAGAATATGAGAAATTTTATACCGCCGAGGGATTACTGTACGGGTAGACACATCGGGACGCATCTGCTCATTTTATACTCCACCATTTGTACTAAGACTAGACCTAGCCCGGACCGTTAAAAATCTACAGCTCTTTCAACATTGCCTTAGATTTCTCCAAAAATTTATCAAGCAATTGACGCGTCGCATTGTCCAACGGTATAATAATATCAGCCAATCAGCACGCAATTAACCATAAGGCGTTTACCGGAACTTCTTCTATTTAGTTTTAGAATTTTCAATCGAATTTTAATCAACTGAGGAAAGAAAAAAAATTCTGATGGTAGGAATTTTTGTGTCACCGATTTCCTGACAATTACGCAGCACGTCTACCAAGCCCATTTAACCGTGTTTAAATATTCAATTTTTACAAGCTTAATTTGAGGGAGATAAATTTTCAACACAATTGACAATGAACTTAGGAGATATCGATTTTAACAGTAAGAAGGACAAAAGATAAAATGACGAATTGAATTTGAAAATTGATTAAATTTTTCATTGTGTTTGACCCGAAATCGAGAAATAATTTTGCAGTTTTTGGAAAATACAAATCCAGAAAAGTAAGAACGACAAAAATTGACGGAGTGAATTTATTGTGCTATTAGATATAATTACATAAATTTCATTTTAGTACAGTACCCGGTATTTAAAGATTTGAATTCTGAACGAGGATCACGAGGAAATTAACACAACCCTTTGATATTTTTTGTGTTGAAAAATGGCGAGCGGTCAATGATTCGGGCATTCAAGGACGCCCTGCTCGCGCGCGAACCATAGCTTGTGCCCACGCGCGTGGATGAATTAACGCTTCTCTGATCCTAAAAAATGGGCGAAGGACGAGTCAACCCAAAAAAAACATAATAACCAATGTCGATTGCTACTTACCATCACTTGCTTAAATGGTCCAGGCGATATTAAACAAATTTTTAGGACTAAGGATTCTTCTCGACATTCAACTCCGACTGGATTGCAAATTCCAATGGCTAACGCCATTTCTAACCAAAGTGATAAAGGGATATATTCATAATGATATATGTCATTTTTTGCGAATATCCGAAGCTGAATGTGTCTACATATCACCTTGGTTTGTTGAGTTGTTGCAAATTCGGCCTGGTTGGCTGTAAATCGACAAAAAGTGGCGCGAAAATTAAAACTTAGCACATAACGTGATTTAGTAGAAAATATAATTGCCATCAGAAGATTATTTAGGTATGATTTGCTTAAAACGATATTTCAAGTATGGTTCTTGATTTAAACACAGCGATTTCTAAAACACAATTTTAAAGTTTTTTTATCAAAATTATGTTTTGATTCTCCAAGCCACCATTTCTGCTAAATAATTAGACCATTAGTTGCTAATATCTGTTTTAGCAAATCTTACCCAGGTTAATTTTTTGGTGGCATTATATTTTAGGACTTTCACTTTTATGTTCAAAATTGTCATTTTTAGGCGCAATTTTTGTCTATTTTGTACAGTCAATTAGGCCGAAAATTCGAAACTACAACCAGGTTGATGTAAGACAGATTTAGCTTCTATATTCCAAAAATGACATTATGGGCCTTTCCTAATAGAAAAGCCTTTCATTTCAAACACGTCAAAAATCACCCTTTTTGGCACATTCGACCCGAGACCATTCGACCTGCAGGACAAAAATCGAGAATTAGAAACCAAAGGCACTAAAAAGTGTCAGAAACTCTTCCAGGATTTTCACAAAATCTTAATTTCTCCGATTTAAAAACCCTAGGCGTCCTTGTATCATTGAAAAAGATGAGGCTTCGTGTTTAAACCGCGGTTAACCAAAATGGTTGGTGTGAGTGTACTAAAGTTTTTAATGGAATCGCAAGGATCAAGGATGATCTTTCCATTTGGTTGTTTTTAGAAATTTTCATTTCTGTATCTGTCTGCCGTACGAAGCCTCCAAAATGTCAAAATTCACTGCCATCAACACCGTTGAGCATTGTGACAAAGCTCGCAGTAAACAAAATTTTTCTGGGGGCATTTTTTTAATTAGAATAAATTGAAAAATATTGTTTTTTGAATTTCGCGACAAAAAGAAATTCTGCATAAAATTTTTACCCTTCCTGTCCTTATCGACCTCAATTAAAAAAATTAAAATTAAATAAAAAGCTTAAGGGGGTTGGTCGAGGCAATCTGGACTTTTTTAAACTGCGCCTTCAAGAAATAAACGGACGAACAGTTTAGTAACTTTCATTATACTTTCGTATTTTTATTTCCAATTTAAAAATTGTATTTTTTTTGACATGTTTCGCTTTTTTGCGTCTTCAGAATGAGAAAAATATCGAAATTTATAAGCAGAATATTTTTGTTGTCGAAAAATATTATGACTAATACGGGCCTTAGTTTTGGCTTAATAGCAATTATATAATTACAATTTTTAATTGAAATAAAAAATATAATTTATGTCTCGAACAACCACAAAAAAATTATACTTGTATTGCAAAAGACAATGTATTTGAGTTGATCTTTAAGATTAAAAAAACTCTAGAAAAGTGCCAAAAATTAATCTGTAAAATTTCTTTCTGTCAGCCTTCATCCTGACCCAAATTTTTTACGATTTTTTACTAATGACCATTTATTCACGTGAGAATCGACTTCGGGCCCGGAATTTTTATTTTTTTCCTAGGTGCCGCTAAACTCGCAAAAATGATACTTCTTTTTTAAATTTTCACAGCATTCATTGATAATTTTTGCCGATTTAGCGCCACCCAGAAAAAAATCGAAATTCCGGCGGGCCAAAACGTTGATTACCACGTGATAAAATGGTCCATTCGTTGAAAATCGTAAAAATGGGGTCATGGAACGAAGGCTGACAAAAATTTTATTAAGATCAAACTTTTTGGCACTTTTCTAGAGTTGGACAGCCTATTCCAAACATGGAAAATAATTGTTTTTTAATCTAAAAGATTCTCAATACATTTGTCTTTGCAACAAAGTACAATGAAGTACTACTGTTCTCCGTTTTATTTCTTAGGCGCAGTTTAAAAAGGTCCAGATTGCTCGACCACCCCTTAAAGCGAACTTAAAAGCGTAGATAGATGGGTTTCTCCAGTTTTTGTTAAATTTTATAAAAAAAAGTCGAAATTGTTCGAAATAAGTGACTGATCCTTAAAAAAAATTACAAAAACCAGCTAAAACACTCCAAACATTTTGAGGAAAATACGGAATTACTCGAAAGGTCTTAACTGATGACGAAACGATTTAAAAAAATCAGAAATTTTTTTTTACCCGAAAAACGGAATACCGGAAACCCAAAGGAACTATATTCACTGCGAGATATAAGCACATTCGCTGTTTGAAAATTAGCTGTTCGGTGTTATAGAAATCCTAATAATTCATACAAGAATACTGTGGATCAGCTCAAAATTGATATTATATCAGATTATGCCTATGCTAGTCATTGTATGGTTAAAAAATGGCATACAAGGGCATGGCAATTTGCCACCAATTTGAATAAAACAGCAATGACTTAAATGAAGCCTTATTTGGTCAGAAATTATTCCTCAATTTGCAAAATTGATAAGATAAGAATCTTGCGAAATTTTTATAGTTGAAATCGAGCTCGAGAGCGGCCCTTAGTGGAGAAAGACAGATCAAAGTCCTTCAATTACATTGGTCATAAACTGATTCTATGAGTGAACTACAGGAATTTGATCCAGTGATAATTTACTTGGTGGACGTTTTTTCATTGATAAATTAAATGAAGTTCTGATTATTTTATATTGTAAGTTTTCAGGTTCTTCAGTTTTCATAAGGTTATAGTTGCATCCTAGTCGCAAACACATAACTCAAGTAAGAAAGTAGTCAAAATGTTGATTGATTCTCGCGAAAGTTTCATCGATCGGAAACTTTCGGGTTCAGGTGATATTTGTGCTATAGTCCTTACTTCTTAACTGATACAAATCACCGAACCCAAAAAGATGAACCAGTTTAAAATTTGAAGCACTAATAGAGTAATTAAATTGCCTTAATAACTGATGACTCCTTAATTTGTCCATTCATTATAAGTACACCATCAGTATTTTTTCATTAAGTTACAGCAGCTTTGGTAATATTTGATAAGATGTTTAAATATCGTGTCTCCAGTGTAAGAAATTCTTAGCAGCCAACAATGCTGGGCACAAATACCCTTTCGGTGTTTCCGTCACAACCGCCCCTCACATGTTTCCTAGAGGCGCTGAATGTTTAAAATGCAATAATGACGACCACCCGATTATTAATGAAAATATAGTTATTTCTCCAATAAAAGCTTATTATCGTTTTTTCATTATTATTTTTTTAGGTATATTGAGTTAGTAAGTAACTGTGAGGGCAATTTCTTATTTCATGAATTAATTTTCTTGATAAAATTAATTCTTATAATCGAAAATACACATTATATAATCTCTTTATTACACTTTGCTTAGAATGCGTAGCACGTCGATTTTTTTATGTAATTATCTAGTTGATTTTCCTATTTGCTACGCATTCTAAGCAAAGTGTTATAAAGGGATATACATATGTAATGTATAGAAGTTTGAAATTTCATTGCCGTGACACGCATATCTCTCAATACTTAAATTCATAAAGTGTTGCATGCACAAAAGTTTTGTGACAAAACACTTTCCTTAACTGGCTGATCATAAATTTTTGTTTGATGTCAACTCCCCGTTTATCGAACCGATGAAATGAAGTAAATGATTATTCTATGATAAAAACGTTAACTCTCAAAATATTTATTATTAATCGTGATACAGTTACGTTTTGTTTGGTAAGTGAAGGTCAATGCGCTTGATAATCATCTGGAATTATTGCAGTTTTGGTCCGCCCAGACTCGCCTGCGGTTTGTAAACCAGCTCAAAAAACACTTTAATTCGATTAAAAAATCTCAAATGTCATTAATTCTATGTTTGAAAGCTTCAGCATTTTCATTAAAAATAAGGACTTCAAAATTCGAAAGAATTAAAATGGCACCATTAAATTGACTGCAAAAATAAAATAATATTATATGATGAATTTCTATTAATTCATTCAAATTTTTTTGACTAGGGTCAAATAATTAACAGCTTGAAACTATAATAGTTTGATACCTCCAATTTCGAACATCTATTTGACAATTCCCGAGTTTTATGAAAATTACAATAATTTGATATTTCAGTTTAAACTTCAAATTTTTAATTTGAACCTGAAATTATAAGGAAATCATTGTGAAAATTCCAGCTAAAATTTTTAATATTTTTGCTTCTTTTTCACTTCTTTCAATAGTTTAAAAATTATAATAATATTTATAATTTATCGTTTATTCGAAGTAAATTGCTTCTGAATAGCCTTTATTTTTAAACGGAAGTCAAAATGCAGCTGATGGGACGCTGATCGCAACTGACCATTTTTTAATTTTTTATTTATTTCAATTCTGGCACAAATATATCAAATTAATATTACATTTTTAAATCATCTAGTCTTGGTTTTTATTTCAATCTTGGACATTTATTTAAATCGCATTTTTGTATGTCAACTTATCGATTTATTATCATTCTCAGGATTAACTTAAGGGTTAACGGCGAAAAAATGGTAATTTTGTACTCCACTTTACAAGAATACTAAGTTGCTTTGAACTTTTGAGAATAGCCATTTGGAGATTTATCCTCAGTCTACAAGAATAATTCTCAAATAATTTTTGACTGACCCTGATGACCACCTTGTGGCGAGTTTTGAAACAACCTAATCAAAATTTCAAATCCCTAAGGCTTTAGAGCTCGCATGCCATTTTACTCAACTTGGCATGAACCACAGAAACAATATTGCTCGTTTTTTGTCAATAAACTATTTTCAGTTTCGACTAGTATTTCTAGAACTGCAAAAAACGCCTTATTCCAAGGTTTCGCTCTTCAAAAGCCTAAGGATCGACGTTAAATTTAAGAATGCAGTATAAATTGATAAAAGACGGAGAAATTTGTTTCAGGTTTTGTCGGAAACAGAATTTTAAAAGTTTTTGGTCAATTCTAGAAAATCGCATTTAGTAAACCGGCAGTAAAAAGTAGAAAAAAAGGCGTCGGATTTTAGTCGAAAATACCATCAAATTAAAGCTTGGTGATGCCGAGAAAAAGTCTGCTTAAAGCTTTTGAATATTTGAGTTTTTATGGTCAAAAATTGGAAGTCAATTTATTCCAAAAAAAATCACTCAGATAAATTTCAAAAATGAAAATTCGACTTTTTTTTGTTATTTTTTAGTAAGTTTATGTCTTTCTGAGTGTTCCTAGCAATCGTGCTTTTTACACCTCAAAGTAACCTGAAAGAGTACGACCCTAAGTTTGAAATTCTAGAACTTTTGCCTGGTTATTTTGCTCATGGAAAAATCGAATTGGTAATACAAGATCATTATTTTTTCTCGGCAATAAAAGACCGAAAAAATTTTTGTTCAAAAACGAAAAACCTGTGAGCATTCGAAATCCACGTCATAAATATGACTCATATTCGAAAAATTCTTGGTTTTGTTATTGGTTTACGAAAGATAAAAAAAGTAGAATAAAAAAGGTAGAATTACCAAACGCAATAAATAAAAATTCAAAAAGTGATTTGAAAAGTAATCTCAAAATATGACGTCATTTCTGACGCAGCAAAATCAATCTGTAATTAACACGTAAAAGTAAATGCTCACGAAATTTCAGTGCGTGGGCACTGGCAGGAATTAACTGGACAACGATATTGGCGGGCAAATAAGCACTTTTATCAAAGATAATCCTTGGGCCAGTTTTCTCACTACGGTTCATCACTGATGCATCATGATGTCAGAAAAGACAGTGACCAATCAAATCACACCATTCTTCAAATAAGTTGACAATGATGTAATTTGATGCCACTCTTTTCTAACGTCACGGTTATGAGTCATAACTTATGACGCGCTGAGTAAAAAAAGCTTGCCAAAAAGGTAATCTTCGATATCATTTAAGGGCCCGCTTTGTATCAAATATATTAAGATATATTTAAAAATATTTATAAACGGTCAATACGCTACGTTATTTCGAAATATTTAATTCATTTATATTTACATTGCCGGCAATCCTAGTGTCTCTGAACAATCTCTGTTGGTCCAATATTAATTTTTATGTGAACTGTTACTCTGAGAAACTAAATAAGTTCATATTGAAAATTGTTAAGTTTCACAGTATGAAAAAGGAACTCGATATCATGAAGAATGAACGGAAAAACTGTATTGTCATTAAAAAGTTGTCGAACAAGTTTTTGAATTATTAATTTTATTAATGTTGAAAAAATGTCTGAAAAAAATTTGAGAACATCTTTTCAGACTAGTGCCGAAAATTTCATTTATCAAATAAATTTATAAGTATAATAATGGATAATATAATCGAATGATGTAATGAATAAAATTTATTTTAAAAGTAGGCCGTTTTTTTACAATAATTTATTTACTGCTCATTCATTTAAACTTCACCTACTTTAAAAATATTTATTATACAACAGTTGTATTACAACTCTCCTTTATTTTATGGACAATTTGAAGGAACAGTTTTGAGGAAATTTTTATCTGAGATTATTTTAGACTTTGAAGAAATTCATGAAAAATTCACGGCCATAAAAAATTATAATATGTAAACATATTATATGTGATAAATTCTGACACTGTCTACGGCCTTAGAAATGCGGCATTTAATGCCCATTGAAATTATAAATTCTAGAATTGTCTTAAAATTAAGAGGTTTCCATTGTTTCATTTTTATTATATCGAACTTAAAACTAGTTTAACTGATTTAATCTTAAATAATATCTATTTTTTATCCATTCACAAGTCACAAATAGGAATTATTCTGATTTTCATAAGTGAAAATCGAATGACATAATATATTATTAAATATATTTCGACGTTTTATTGGTTACCAAAATAAAGAAATTTAACCTCTTAAAAGCTGCTCATTATTCATTACGATTCTCAAAAAATTCATAATTTTAATTCTCCTTCAATTTCCTCTGAAAATATGATTTGATTGATTGAGCTCTCTAACTTTAACATATCTTTCTGAGTACGTGTTCTATTATGAATCCATTTTTATTTAATTCCTCAAATATGTGGCGTCATTGTCACGGTGCTATTACACTCGAAAAAGATGTAATTGAAACAAAAATTGGAATTCTTCAAAAACAGAGGCCGATTATTTCATGGTGAATGCACCGGTCAATTATTAATCAAATATATTCAGAAAGCGTACAGGAATCGGGCTACCTGCGTACACTTTTACTTATCACGTAGGAAAGTCCACATTGTGGTTTTAAATATGTTTTCGTTCAAAAATGAAAAAATAAGGGCCATTCAAGAAAGACGTCAGAATTGAAACGTCTTTGAAGTGTATAATAAATGGGGAGTCGCCCGTAGCTCCCGGATCAATCCCCTATTCACACTTTTGTAATATCCGGCCCTGATTAGGAAACGTAGTGTTTTTAAGTAGTAGGGCCGGATATTAACAAAGATGTGAATAAGGGATATGGTTACCAACTACCGTAGCCTCCCCTCCCGAGTGATAACCCTTTATCGCCTTTTTGATTAATCTAAGAGATTGTGGCTTAAAAAGAGAGGAAAGCGGCCTATGAGTGGCTTAAGGGGTAGCAGCGATGTGGCAGACTGGCGTCAATTTAACTTACCGAAAAATAATTAGTTGGTTTATTTTTTTGTGCTTATTATCGTTAGCTGAACCACAATAATGTGTATCAGCTCATTAAAATCATTTTTCATCTATTTAAGGAACGATTTGAGTTCAAACTTATTATAATTCGTAAAATTTTCGAAAAAATTCAAAGCATTATGAAAATTTTAAGTAGTTTTCGTCCAAAATTTTTCTGAATTAATTTTATGAAATCTGTGAATAAAACGAAAAAAATAGCCACTTTAACTTTTTTTATGCATGTCTACATATTTTCTGACTGCTGTTTGAAAAATCATGAAATGTTTTTTTGTCTTTTGTTGTCGACTTCTTTAGAAATATTATGAAAATTTTCCGCAAATCAAGTCCAAAAATTGTAATTAGTAGTTTTTTGAAATCTCTGTAAAAAATCAGGCCGAATCACTGTTTGAAATTTTCTGGCTATCTATTTGGTTCCGTATTCAACCGATGCAAGGGTTTCAAGTGAATATCGTTTTGAATTCTGATGAAATTTACAACACTTGCTTAAGGAACCGGTTTGTGGCATTTGGCACGCAATTTATAGAAAATTTATTATTTTTAAAAAATCTGTATAAATTGCGGGTGTAATAGGCTACTTAACTTTTTAAAAGTCAGGATATTTTTTATTTAAACTCAATATTGAAGGTCATTTTTTTTCCTAAAAAGCTGTTTTCTCTATTTTTCATGGAAAAAAAACTTCATATTTAAGAAATTTTTGCATGTGGATAATGATTCTCCACTAATAAGTGCTTTACACCCGACAAATGTCTGAAGTTTATAAAAATTGACTTTAAAAATAAATCCCACATCGGGTCAAGTGGAAATGGAGTTGTTAATGAAAAGTGGTTTTTGATATTTTACAGATACTTAAGTATGTAAAAAATTTAAAAATATAAACGTTTGCAAAGTATGAACACTTTCATTTTAGATAAAAATAAAATAAAAAATTTTTCATATTTTTTTTTCTTTTCAAAAATCACTCCGAAAATAATGTACCAATCTGCCACATCGCTGCTACCCCCTTAAAGGGGTCTTAGGAGTGTTAGGATTGGCTCCCTCAACTTACATCTCTCAGATTAATCAAAGGTGATAAAGGATATCACTTAAAAAATAAAAATGGGGGTTATGATTTGTGATTACCGTAGCCTCCCACTCGGTTTGAAACCTATGAAAAATTGCAAAGTGGAAGCTATGATTCTCAACTACCGTAGCCTCCCACATTTTTTAATTTCTAAATATTATATCACAAAATGGGATAGGCTAAATATGAAGCATTCCTCATACGCCTACACCTCCCCCACACTTACAATCAATTTTGATCACAAAGCCTTCAAACTATTTTAATTCATACATTCTTAAGCCCTTAAGGGGCCTTTAAGGGGGTTCTATAGGCAAAATGGACTTTTTGAATTGCTTATTTCTAGAAATTTCTTATAACCCCTTAAAAGCCACTAATTTAAAAAAATTTAAAAAATCATTTTCTGCATTTCAAAATCATTACTAATTTGCAAGTTTGTTTCAAAAATTTTCCACCCTTTGCCAATTAAATTAATCTATTTTCGCTTGCTCGGTTAACTCCCGAAAACTGTTATGAAAATCATTCCTTAAACAAATCTTGAAAATGAATTTAAATAAATTCGAAACTAGTTGATTAAAAAACTATGATTTAATATATATCAATTTATTTTTTGAACGTGTAATTTTAAACTTATATCCCCTATTCCACATTGTTTATATCCCGGCCCTCACTACTTAAAAACACACTACGTTTCCTAATCAGGGCCGGGATATAAACAAAAGTGTGACGAGGGGATATTGAAGATGGTGTTAGCAAAAAAAATTGCTGGGATATCTACAAAAGTGTGAATTGGCTATAAAAGAGTAAAAGAGTCTTGGAATAAAAAAAATCATGAATAATTTGAACATGACATATCTTTTTATCTGAAATGGCAGTTCAGAATAGTAGAAAAATCATCAGATGTTTTCAATCGCAGTTAAGTCGCACATCAACTATATATTTAATATCTTTGGTGTTTTCGCGTGAACTGTTTGAGCTTAAAGAATATAAGTTCAGGTCCAGTTCAGCAAAATACCTTATTTATTTGTAAAGGCTTTGTACTGCCACAAGCAACTCAAGAAATTATAGTTTGATTCTCGGACAAAAATAATTATTATTTTAGACAGAGTTTCGACAGAAATTTTAGGGGTACCTCTCATTGGAAAAACAGGATTTGTGGCGAATATCTCAAGACAACACATTGTGGAACCCAATAGTTAAAAACAATGTGATATTTGAACAAAATCGAATATCCTAAACATTATTTAAGATCGCTGATTGCTAGATCCAATCAAATTTGTGTCGCAAAAAGCCTATTTCTATGTGAGTTTTGCAGATAGAAAAATCTTTGTAGGTTTTACTTAACAAAAAATACGTACGAAGGTTTGTCACTATCGTTTTTCAAATTTTGAAATAAATTCGCTCCGGAAAATGCCAAAAAAGTTTTTTTTGAGCTGATTTTGAGGGTCTCGCGCAGAAGCTATTTTCTCCCTTGATTTTTTAGTAACACATTTTAAACCTGTATCAATCAAAAGCGAGTGAGTTCGTGGAGAGCTGTAGTATCGAAACCTAAATTTCGATGATTTTTTATCTCTTCCGAAACTTACTTTAAATTGCTGAAAATCCATTGGTTTTGATATAAATGCTTAAAATCAAGACAAAATATTTTCAAAATTATTAAAAAAAGACTTTTCTAACGCTGTATCGGGATGAAAATACCACCAACTTATTTCAAATTATCCATATTTCCGAAAAAAACCTATAAGAATGAAAATCCGTTTTTTTGTTTGAGCCTCAATTCATGAGGGTACCCCCTTAAGCGTCTCTGTTGAGAGCTAGTTAATCAACTTCCTGATTTGACTAAAACAGTTTTTAACCTTCGGAATACATAAAATAGAAAACTATCTTTTCTGTGTGAGATTTGTAACTTTTGACTAAGGGGCATCAAGAGCTCGATTTTAAACAGCCACTCACTTATATTTTTGCCTGCAGAATATTGATGGGAAAAAATACCGAGCTTCACATTATAATTGTCAATTTGCAAAATTGTTGAAAAAGACTGCGAATTTGGTACATACAGCTTTTATTGATCTAACATGATAATGAATATAGAGGGTGAATCGAAATGTTAAATACAGAAGACAGACCAATGAGGAAAAATATAAGTGTACATTGACTGACTAAGACTTGTTACCCCTTAGAAATTTGAAAAGCGAGAATCGGTAAAAGTCTTGAAGATATCTATTCTTAAAAGTTAAAGATTTCCACATACATGAAAATAATTGTACAATTGTTAAAAAGAAACAACTGACTTAAAAATGACCAAAATTATATCATAAAACATTCGCTTTTTAAAAAATTTGACTCAAACGTTATATACATTCTTAAATTTCTTTTAACTGAAAATTAAATTTTTTTCTCGATTCAAATGAAAGCGATATAAAATTCAAGCTGGAAATACAAACATGAATATACATTGAAATTATGTTCCGCTTCCATAAATAATAACAAATAAACGATCATAATGGTCCATTATCAAAAAAAATTTCATCGAATCCCGCAATACAATTTGTATATACAAATCAAATTTATTTAACCGTGTGAGCACAACACCTATATATAGGTGACTGCATATTTAAAATCATCTAAAATATGCAAAAAACCATCGTAGAATTGTCTCCTTCGAATACATTATGAAGAATTTTACAAGGATTTCAAAAAAGTGACTTATTTTTTTTTGGAAATTTTGTTCAAATTTATACGGAGGGTTGATTTTTTGAGATTTTTTTCCAATCTTTTACCTCTAAAAAAATTAATGCGACCATATTGCGTCAATTAAAATTTGAAAATTGCCAGTTTTTAGGAAAAGTGTTTTGTCCATGGTTGACACTCAAAACAAGATTAATTGGTATTACAGGAACAGATATTTTTTTTCAAAAGTGATATTTTCAAAATTTTCAATTTGTTTAGTATTCACGAAATTATTTTAATTATTAAAAAAATAATTCGAGCAATTAAATATTGTCCACAGAGTCACTTGATTAGTATATCGACCCAGAAATAATATCAGAAGTTTACTTATCTGCTTTTATAGGGGAAAATAACCATTTTTTATGAAAAATTGTGATTTTTTCATTCAAATAAACTATTTAAAATAATTTTTGATTGATCATATTATAAATCAAATCAGAAAAAACGGACATAGGTCAGATCATTGTGCTCCATTCCAATACCAAAATAATTTGTGAACACCACTGTGAGCTTGTATCACCTGATGATGCTGTACCTTGCTCTTATCAGTAAATTTTCTAGAACTAAAAATTCAAAATTCTAGAATATCAAATGGTCGGATGGCAAAAATTATCGTTTGAACTTCCTTATGCAAAAAAAAAATGAAACTCTAACTACCTTGGCTTTCTGTAATAGGCGGTTTGAACAGTCACCTATATATAGGTGTCGGTGCCTTGGCGGAACTTTTTTCTGTGCTCACACGGGTTAAGCTATTTTAGTTTTATTTTGAAATCCACACATGAATATACGTTGAAATCTTTTATTTGTTATTAATAATGAAGCGATGACAAAATTACAACGTATATTCATGTGTTGAATTCCAACTTAATTTCAAAATCGATTATTTATTCGAACTAGCGCGCTATAGCGTAATTATGATTTATAATACGATTGTTTTCACAAAACCAGTTCATAGTTTCGACCTTATTCAAACTCAACCGTACTTTTAATTGACGTCCACTCAAAATTCTGATATCCAGACAAATTGATCTATTAATTTGGCGATCATCGAGAGCCCAATTACCAAATTATTATATTCCAACTTTCTTCAAGTAACAACTCAATCTTTTGTTCTGAAGATGATTATATAAAAAACGAAGCGTTAAAAATGCACCACATAACAAAAAAATGATATGCATTTATATGTTAACTTTCTCAACTTAAGGTGGTACTGGTCGCTGGTTTATGAGGCAGGTTGAAAATGGTCCAAATTGATTTGGGATGATAACCAAGTGTACTACCGACGAGGGGTCGGCAGATTTTTTGAAATCGTTTGCTCTGCTCTGCTCTACCCTGATTTTTCAAAAAGTTTGCTCTGCTCTAAAAAAGTGGAGCAGAGCAGAGCAAACTCTGCCGATCTCTGCTACCGACAAAATTATCAAAAAAAGTTTTTTCGAAATTTTTGTGTTTTTTCGATTTTTTTCTAAGTATTTTTTTCAAAATGAAGTTCAAAAATAACGTTTGCTTTAATTTTTACCACTGGAACTTTGAAAATTTCACCTTGACGTAGCCAACTTTCTAATCAGTGTTTCGTGGCTTTTTTTGATACTACTTTCAAAAATCGAAGCACATTTTATTTCGGAAATTTTTCACGTGACCTTCAAAAATTTATATTTTGAGTTTGGGGTCGAAATTTTAAAAACGCTTCTATGGAGTTTCTATTTGTTCTGTGCTAGTGTTTGCTCGAATTCGAGTGGATTCCAAAATATAACCTAGGAAGAGATAGATTTTTGGTTTAAAAAAATGCTAAAATCGCAAAAATCGATAGTTTTCCGCAATTTCTAGAAAAACTGAAGTGATTTTTGAAAAAAACGCTTCTAGAGGACCTAAGTTTAGAAGTCATACTGGATATGTTATAATTGAGTTGCTTTCTAAATAAACCCTGGTGGGAGATAGATTTTGAAATTTTGGTCGAGTGACGCCTTGTACTGGTAACGTATCTCAGAGTGTATCGGAACAAAAAGTCATTGATCAATGGTTTTGACAAGATTAAGGGTAGATCCACAACATGGCTAATCTTAATTGTCCCATAGTTTTCGGTTAGGCTGATTTCTCATCCGGAAAAGTCAATTCCAGCGACCAGTACCCCTTAAGTACAGCCTGTATTATAATTGTACGCTGTGGCGTTCTTTTTTGCGGTTACATGGATTCCAAACATGCTCACAATATCTACAGGAAAATAGAACAATTTGGTCTTTTTGATCGATAGTAACTGTTTTTCATAGATTTATTATAGATAAATAATAGTTTTGAAAATTGGTGAGTTTCTTTTGAAACAACACCTGGTCAGGAGCTGAAAGCATTTGTGATAGCGGTTGTCTAGTGGGGATCGCGAGTGTCAGGGTGATTTGGTAGGAGCGTATCGTAGACAGCGCCTTCCTCGAATGATAATTGAGTGAATTAAGCTTGAGGTGTAAAAATAAACTTTCATGGCATAACATATTTTTGAGGAACAGGTTAAAAAAAGTTAACACAGATATTTTTTTAAGACTCGTTGTGAAATAAAAAATATATAATGCAATTGATAATGAAGAGAAATAACGCTGAAATTTTATCGTTTTCTTTCGTGGTTTTTAGTTTATCCAGATCATCATGCAGCTGTTAAATTAAGATTTTATCAGCCGAAATACCGAATCGTAGCTCACGGTTGATTCTTTGAAAATTAAAATTTTAGATTTTAGCATCTGCAACTCTTTTTCTTGGCAGTTAAATTTTGAAATTTTCATTTGAAGAATTTTGAGTTCATTCTCTTTTCGCCTTAAAGGGGTGGTGGAAGCAAATTAGATATTTTTGAATCGGCTTTCCTGAACAAACTAAGAATGCGAAAATGTTCATTTCACGATAGATCGCGAGAAAAGAGTTCAATTGGTCACTTTGAGAAAAAAAAATTCAAACCGCACAAACGAGCTCTACGGGCACTAGAAAAGTGCCAAATCAATTTTAAAAGTTATGTTTGGCTTCGTCTATTAACCGATTCTCATATTTTTTTTTCAATAATCTTTTATTTTCATTTATCTTAAAACTCTCAACGGCGAATTTGAAATTTTCTGCTGAAACTCGAAATATAAAATTTTTTGGTCATTTTCGAAAAAAATTCCAAAATAAAATGTGCTTCAATCAAAATATATCGTTTCGTCGTTGACGTAAGCCAACTTTCTCGTCTGTGTTTTACTGACTTTTTTTGAGTCTGATTTCGAAAAATTGAAGCACTTTTTTCAAAATTTTTTTGAAAATGATTGAAAAAATCATATTTCGAGTTTTAGCTGGAAATTTAAATTTGCCTTTGAGAGTCTTTAGATAATGAAGATAAAAGTTATAAAAAAATCATGAGAATCGGTTAATAGACAAGCCATACATAACTTTTTAAGAATTGATTTTGGCACTTTTCTAGTGCCTTTAGAGTTTATTTGTGTAATCGAATTTTTTTTTGGTTTCTTAGAATGACCCACTGAGCTCTTTTCTTGCGATTTATTGTAAAATGAACATTTTCGCATTCTTAGTTTGTTCAGGAAAGCCGATTTAAAAGTATATAATGTGCTTCAACCACCCCCTTAATTTTGAATGTCTATGGAACATAATATCTTTCTTTTTTCACCATTTTGAAAAATTAATAAAACGAAATTAAGTGTAACTGTTAAATTTCAATAATTCATTCACTGAGGAATTTTAGAGCTTTATGTTAAAGTTGCTAACCTGAAGGCAGGTGTGACACCCGAGGTGACACCTGAGGTGTCCAAGCTTTAATCAAAACTATTTTTGCACCTCAAGCTAAACTCCCCAATTTTTACCCGAGAATAACTCGAGGAAGGATACCAGACTACCGCTATCCCTGCTGCGCATCCCCAAAACGATTATATTGTATAAAATAGAATTTTATGACCTTTTTCGATTAAATTTAGGCGTATTTTTTTTGTTTAGTATAGATATATGATGATTTTGTGTGACTGATAACGCGACTCATTGTCTACATATCTAAATATCTCGATCCTTTAGTTAACTTGAGATTTGAACCGTAATCGCAAAAGTTATCTCTTCCTGACCATGTCTATTCCCGTCACAAAAAAGGTTTCGTATTAGGCCATAACGTGCTTTTTATAGAATATAATCTCTTTGAGCATGCTGCGCATGCCCAAAGCAATTATATCCCTTTATCACTTTTTGCTTAGAAAGCGTAGCCACAACGTTAAAATCACACGTTAAAAGGAGTAGTGGCTACGCATTCTAACCAAAAAGTGATAAAGGGATACTACATAAAATAATAATAAAAGTGTGAAAATCTTCTTTCATTTAGAAAAGTATTTTTTTATTAATGATCGTTATTTTTTCATCAAAATGTATTGATTTATTTTAAAAACAGTTTTGATATATCGATGGTATCGGAGAATCCTGTGGCTAAAGACAGATGGCAACTGTGCCAATATTTTTTCTAGGTTACTGAAATTCTATCATTTCAAATGATAAATGCAAAAATTTAACTTTTCAACTTCTCCATGCAGCTAAAAAATTGAAATTTTAGCCACCCTGCGACTCTCAGACTGAGAGACAAGCTTTTTCATACGCCTACAAGACTTGCAATAGTCAGATGTCAAAACAAAATTAAAACGTTGGCTTGTGAAAAATTCTTANAACTTGGATATGGGATGCCGTTGACAAAAACAATTTCTTATTAAATAAATTTCCCTTTGGGAGCTTTAATTCTTTCATATCAAAATTATTTTAATCGTCCAGTAAACAGAATAAAGCTAAATTTGAAACTGAATCGTCGATGATTAATTTTACGGTCACGGTCTGCTTTCTGTCGAACAAAAAATCCGGCTTTTGTGACAATAATTAAAAAAACTCGTTCATTAAAATTTTCCAAATTAATTATGGTCAAAAGAAATAAACATGTAATATAGTTCCTGTTCAAAATTTTTCCCCTGTCAGATTTCAGGGATATTTTAGTTTTGTATTTTAATAAAATAAAAATATTATATTTTTTTATTCAAACTTCGAATACGTAAAGTGTGGGTTTAATCTGGAAATTACGTACGTATTTGCCAAAATTAATCGTTCTTAATAAGAGATAGCAAGTTATGCAAATCGAAAGAAAGCAAAAACGTGACATACTGTAGTCTATAGACTCTTACGTCTAGATAACCTCTTTTGATTAACTGCAATCAATTTTGAGGTCGAATTAACCCGGAAGCAATATTTTGTTGGTTTAATTTATCTTTCAAAGAAAGTTCATATTTGCATCCAGCACCAAGAACTCCTTGATCTCCTTCATATCTAGATATATTTTTCAACAGTGGAGCCCTTGGCAAGTTAAAACAATAAGGAAGTATTTTAAAGCCAAAAAGTAAATTTTGAGACATTTGTTATTTTGAAAAATGAGTCATAATTTTCTAAAAAAATATTTATTTGGGTTGACATCGGTAAAGATTATAATTGTCAAGGTTTTGGAAAAAATGTTTGTATTTTCAAAACATTGTACAATAGTAGTATTGACAATACTGTATTGTATAACAGATTGGTGTGGGCGTAGGTTTTGTCCATTTGGCTCGAGCGGCTCGAGTCGAGCCACACGTGAAATGACCATTTCAATGTGGAGATCCGTGAACTATGTTTTCCAGTCTGTGTTTCATATCACAACGTTAAGTTTGCTAAAATTCATATTTTCCTCCTTCATTTCATCTTTTGGTTATGAACTCGAAGTGTGTAAACTCAAGTGTGTTACTCAACAGCGTTTTCATAATGAATTTTTGAGAATTACCTATAAAATACAAGATGTATGTGAATTGTAAATTTAAACAGCCGTTTTCAACACTGCAGCTGTAAAATAAATTGTATTTACTCTAGTTTTATTTTGCCCGTTGATTCTACTTTAAGTTTTTGCAACCCTTTTTACCCCCTCATAGTTCAGTCGTTCTGTTTTAAAACGGCACCGTTCAGCCACTGACTGTTTATCATTTTTGTGTGACAAAAAAGTGTCTATCAAAAAAGTAAAATCAGTTGCCTCGTTCTAGAAGTTCAGTGATCAAGTCTACATTTGCAAATATACAAATAAGGCTGTCACCTGTGAGATTTGGGCCGAGACAAAGTTCAAAACATAGAATTTTGAGTACTCCCATTGTGTTCCTTAGTGAATTTGGAGTAAAAAATGGCTTATGGCATATCGAAATTTTAACTCCCTGGTGTCTGAAATGGCCAATACCGGTCATGATAAAACCGGCTATTAAACCGGAAGCTGACGACAAGAAAACCTGGCCATTTGTTTTATAAAAGATTAATATTGTTTTGGGGTTAGTAAAATATTTAACAATAAATAAAAAATGTATCAACTTTTGGCTGGCGGCATCAAAAAAATAATCAGATTTGATTGAATGTTAGTACAGTGTAAGCAAGTTTTCAAAAAAGCCATAACATTGGCTATTTTTCATCTCTATCTCCAAATTGTCCCTATCTTATGTTATGAAAATGGATAAATAAGGGAATATAAGCAATCCATTTTGGAAGCCCGAGTGTAAGTTGTTTGTGAAAGTATTATGATGTGAGTTTATCTCTGCACGTTTTGGCTATTATGGACAAAACAATACACTTAAAATGTAAAAATAGAAAAATAAGTGTTCACATTAGAAATATATACAAATATAACTTAATAAGGAAATCCTTAGATTTTATTTTTCATATATCACAGGAAAGAGTTCGTGAATCATTTCAGCACCATCAGCGAGTTCTTTTTTAAGTCCTTCAAACGGTGGAGAAGTAATCCAAGGCCTATGCTTATTTTTGAGTGTGCAACAAACTTAGTTGAACTTAGTTTTCGACTTGAGTAAAATTGTTCAATGTTACATGATGTGAAAAAAGAATGAATTTTTCAAAGTTTGAGGGGGTACTCCTCGTGAATTGAGGCTCAAACAAAACAAATCTGAATTTTATTCTTATAGTTATTTTTTTGAAAATATGGACAATTTGAAATAAGCTGGTGGGTATAAGTTATACAGCGTTAAAAATGTAGTTTTTGATTATTTTGAAAGAAAATTGTATAGATATTAAGCATTTTAATCAAATTTATGGATTTTCAGGAATTAAAAGTAAAGTTTTGGAAGAGTAAAATTTTGAGTAAATTATGGCTATTTTTAGTTAACATTTTGTCAATTAAACTTAGTAGTTTAAACTTCATAGTACAGTACAATATTTGAGTTTCAATTGAGATTGAAAATTACCCTGGGATAAGCACCTTCCTTTGATATTTTTTAGTGCAAAAAATGAGCGAGCAGTCAATGATTTGAGTCACGTGGGGGGATTAAAGGGGAAGCAGCGATGTGGCAGATTGGTACATTTTTTCGAAGTGATTTATGAAAGAAAAAAATGTGAAAATTTTTTTTTTATTTTTTATCTTCAATAAAAGTGTTCATTCTTGCAAACGTTTATATTTTTAATTTCTCAACATTATTAACTGATTTTTATTAAAGAAGCAATAGAAATGAAGATTTTTTCCAGAGCCTCATTTGGTCACGAAAACCACTGGGGGGGTTACTCCGTCAAATTTGCATTAAAAATCATGGTTCTCATGAGAATATGGCATGCTTATGTTACCTTGGACTATGAGCATCCGGTATGCTGCTAACCATATTCCCACGAACATCGTGTTTCATCAAAGATACATAATTTTCAAACTGACAGTGATCTAAAAATAAAAAAAAATAATCGCTACACTCAGTCTTAAATCGTATGTCATCTCCCATAAGCCTTAATGAAAAAACTCGACGCTTTTTATTCCAAACACTTCCTGGAGCTGAATGAAGAGTCGCCATGTGAAAAGCAACAACGTCTCCGGGCTATATCGAAAGTTTTCAAGTTTTACCAGTAGCGCTTTAAAAATTTTTCCAACAGCTTCAAAATTTATATTAAGTGCTAAGCATAATGCTTTTGTTCAGTGAGAGTAGGATAGATATACTGTAAATTTTTTAAATTTGAAATGATGTTTTGACACTTTTTTACCTTGACGGCCCACTCAATTATGTCTGCCTGACTGAAAAGTAATGGAACTTCAGGAAGTGATCCTTCCGGAAACCATTTTGCTTTTTTTAGTTCAAATGTTCGTGGCAAACACCAGCCCTCTTAATTAAACACTCAGTTTTAATCTTACCGATAAAAGAAATAATGCTGATTGAATTATTTAAACTAGCTTGATCAAGTCATTTAATGACTGCTATAATTTGCTCAATTTGAAAATTTTGGATATCGATTATTTCTCTGACATGAACAAATGGTTTCATAGTTACGAAAAGGGACTTTAAAATTTGTAAGCTGTATAAAAAAATAAGAAAATTGTTACCCAAATATAAATTTATTTCAGAGATAAAAAAAGTAATTTAGTTTACTTTTGTGGCTCCCTTTCAAGAATTTAAGAGTCCATTCAATTTCAACTTGATCAAGAGGGATCCAAAATGACACATTTTGATCTCCAATAATATTGTAGTACGGCTATAAAGAGGTTTTCTGCAAATTATTTCAAAAACAGAATAATTCACTAGATACGACATTTTTAAAATGAAATTTACTGTTAAATCTTGTTGTTTTAAGTTAAATTTGATTCTTTTATTTTTTTTTGTTAAAAAAGATTTATTTGTTTAAATTGTTTATGGTGTTTCGAAATATATTATAAAAAACCAATCTGATCTTGATGCCAAGGCGTTCCAAGTTTTTTGCCTGGTTCCTTTGTAAGCATATGGTCATGATAAATTCTTATAATTTTTGAATCGATAAGTTGAGACGCAATTTCTCCAAGTTTTGATTCGAACACAAATTTCTTATTTATATCATGTTCGTACACGTGTTTATTATAATCGATATGACGAGTCGGTGTCTAGTGTACCCATTTGGGTACGTTAAGCACGCCCGTGCTTTCCGTACCCAAATTCGTCTGCATCTATTATTTTTATTTAGGTCAATTTGGGTACGGAAAGCACGGGCGTGCTTAGCGTACCCAAATTGGTCTGAATGAAAAATATGCACTGGAGCACAGTGATAGACCGTATAAGTAGGCTCAGTACCGGGAGACTTATCTGCAAAACGAAACCCTCAGTACGGATTCTTTGAGTTAATGGGGCTAAACTTTATCAAAAAGAATGATTCCGACGTGTAAAAAAATTGGAGCATCCAAGTGGTCACAATTTGAAAATAAAAAAAACAACCTTTCGGGCTTTAAAAGGCGCTATGAAGGTTAATTTATTATTGATTTGTTGTTGTCATCATACCGATCGCGTCACAAAAACCCAAAGAATCCGTACTGAGGGGTTTCGTTTTGCAGATAAGTCTCCCGGTACTGACCCTACTGATGCGGCATCAGTTATATCACTGTGCTCCAGTGCAGTCGGATGAACATTAATCATGACGTTGCGTTTTTCACAACATATTTTTCATTCAGACCAATTTGGGTACGCTAAGCACGCCCGTGCTTTCCGTACCAAATTGAACTAAATAAAAAAAATTAATGCAGACCAATTTGGGAACGGAAAGCACGGGCGTGCTTTCCGTACCCACTTAAGCAAAGTATACTGAGGACAAAAAAAGTCGATTGGCCAATTTGGGTACCGAAAGCACGACCCCGATATGACGTGAATTTGACAAATTTAGGTGAACTCCAAGACGCCGAAATTGACCAAAATATAACTTTTTTGGCAGAAAATGTCATCAAAAAAATTAAAAGTGATTTAAAAGCCAATACACACCTGAAAAATATTTTAAGGTGGTAGCAGCGATGTGGCAGACTGGCGTCAATTTAACGTACGAAAATAATTAGTTGGTTTATTTTTTTCTGCTTATTATCGTTAACTGAACCAGAATAAATGTGCATCAGCTCATTAAAATTATTTTTTATCTATTTAAGGAAAGATTTGAGTTCGAACTTCTATTTTTGAATTCGTAAAACTTTCAAAAAATTCAAAGCATTATAAAAATTTTACGCATTTTTGTCCAAAATTTTTTATGATTTTTTTGACATCTGTGAATAAAACAAAAAAAAACCACTTAAACAAGCCACTTTTCATGCATGTCTAAATATTTTCTGGCTGCTGTTTGAAAAATTATAAAATGTTTATTTGTCATTTTTTGTGGACTTTTTTAGAAATATTACGAAAATTTTCCGCAAATTAAGTCCAACATTTATTATTAGTGGTTATATGAATTTTCCTTCTGAAATTTTCTTGTATCTATTTGGTCTCCGTATTTCAACCGATGGAAAGGTCAAGCGAATATCGTTTCTGAAGTACTGATGAAATTTACAACACTTGCTTCCGACACCGGTTTGTGCCATTTGGCACGCAATTTATAAAAAAAAATTTATTATCGCTAAAAAATCTCAATAAAATTTTGGGTGTATTAGGCGTGTTTTCGTTTGAACGCAACGACATTTATTCATATTTAAACGCAATTGAAGGTTGATTTTTATTCCTAAAAAGCTGTTTTTCTTTATTTTTCATGGAAGAAAAACTTTCATATTAAGGAAATGTTTTCATGTGGATAATGATTCACCCACTTATGAGCGCATTACACTCGAAAATATCTGAAGTTTATAAATATCATCTTCAAAAAAATTCTAACATCGGATTAAGGAGGTGGCATAAGTCCAGCAGATTGGAACATTTTTTTGGAGCAATATATATGAAAGAAAAACAATGTGGAAATTTATTTTTTTATTTTTATCTTCAATAAAAGTGTTCATTCTTACATGGCAACGTTTACCTTTTTTTCTCTATAACCTATATTTACTAACTTATTAGTATGAAAAAACAAAAATATACTCTTGTTCACTGTGCATCAATTTCCAACTTAACCCGACTATAGAATTTTTTTTTAATGACGAAATCAATAAACTTCATTTATTTTCGGGTGTACTCCGCTAATTAGTAACCTAATTACTCTGCACAGTCAAAAATTTCTTTAATATCTAAGTTTTTTTTCCATGAAAAAGGGTAAAAATTGGCAAAAAGTAGAGAAAAACAGCTTTTATTGAGATAAAATTGACCTTAAATTGCGTTTTGATATCAAAAATGTCCTGACTATCGAAAGAAATGACGCCCAATACACCCACAATTTTATTGGGAATTGTTCACAACCATAAAATTTTTAAAGATTCAGTGCCGAATGGCACTTATCGAGTGCACAGTCAAGTGTTAAAAATTTCATCAACAGTTTCAAAATGATAAACGCGCGACCTACCGATTAGTTGACATACGGCATTTTAATAGATACCAGAACATTAAATATGTGATTCTGCCTGATTTTTTATGAAGAGTTCAAAAAACTACGAATAAAAAATTATGGACTTGATTTGGGGAAAATTTTTCTTAAAAAGTCAATTAAAATTTAAAGATAAAAAATTTATGATTTTTCAAACAGCGGTCAGAAAATATGTAGGAATCCATGAACAAAGTTAAAGTGACTTTTTTTTGGGTTTTTACCCACAGATTTCAATTATCAAAGCAGAAAAAAATTTTGGACTAAAAATGCGGAACATTTTCATAATGCTTCGATTTTTTTTTCAAATTTTTCCGATTTCGAAGATGAAAACTTGAGCTCAAATCTTTCCTAAAATAGTTAAAAAATTATTTTCATGAGCTGAAACACATTTTATTTGGTTGAGCTGACGATAATAAGCACAAAAAAATAAACTAACTTATTACTTTCGTGAGTTATATTCCGCTTCAATACCCGGGTTTATGCCACCCCCTTAAGTTGGAAATGGAGTTTTAATGAATGGTTTTTGATATTTTTACAAATACTTAGTTATGTTGAAAAATTAAAAGTATAAAAGTTTGCAAGAATGAACACTTTTATTGGAGATGAAAAGTAGAAAAATTTTTTTTACATTTTTTATCTTTCATAAATCACTCTCAAAAAAGGTACCAATATGCCACATCGCTGCTACCCCCTTAAATGATAATAAAAAAAGTGAAATGAAAAAACGCGTGGGCGTTCGAAATGTCATCATAATTTAACCCGTTTTTTTATTCTGATAAAAAGTTCAACACTAGGTTCGAGTGAAATCAGATACCAAAATGTGTCAAATTAAGTACTCCACCGAACGTAAACCAACAAAAATTATAAAGAGTAGATTTTAGAAGATTNTTTTCCAAATTGGATAGACTTGATTCCCGACGTTTTGATTGGTTGAATCTGAGAAGGACGTAGGTTTTTGCCGAAATTAACCGTTCACATTAGCGTTCTCATCGCTCTCCAATTTGGTAAAAAGAAGGAAAAAATCTAACACCCTGTATTACGTAATGGCGCACTACAAGTTATTTGTATGAAAATATTTTTCGGCGATATCGACCCCATTTTTATAATTTTAAATTGGTGAATATAAGAACAATCACCTTGTACTCTCCAATGTTGTTCCAGTTACAAAAATCTTCGATGAATAATCCTCCAGTATCCTTTGCTATTGTTTGTATTGCTCTTTTGGATGGATTCTTTAAATTTTTATCAACTCCCTCTCCGAGGAGTTTTACTTCAGATTCCGACAAAATATTTCTAAGAACCACTGCGCCATTCTCTTCAAAATAATCAATATCAGCTGAATTTATCATGGCAATGTTTTTAAATTTTCAACAAGTACGAAATATTTTGTTTTGCAAACAATTTCAAAGACGATAAACTAATATTTATTTGTTTATAAATGCAATTTGAACAAATATTATCATATTTAAAAGTTTGAGTGAACTTGATTCATTTTTTGCGTTTATTCTTGCGAATGAACAGGACACTTTTCACATTTTCTGTGTAACATTCATAGTTCTTGACGAAAACTGTTGAATAAATAAAATTGTAGGTCTTTATGAATGATGCACTAAAAGCCTCACCGTTCTAAGACACATTGATTATCAGTGACCGAATTTTGTATTTTTCTTGTTTTCATAATATGATTATCAATTTTAGAAATACAGTGTGAGTCTTTTCGATTTCTCCGTTTTTTTACCCAGGCGGCTAGACAG
>SCLH01000126.1:258475-323538 GCA_004367855.1 Oikopleura vanhoeffeni
CTGTCTAGCCGCCTGGGTAAAAAAACGGAGAAATCGAAAAGACTCACGCTGTAGTTCAAAAGGTTTCAAGAGTATTTTACATGACAAAATTCGTGGTTCATAGATTTATGTTCCCGGTGCTGCTCAGAATGAGATGTTAAACGTTTTTTTCGAAATTGATAAAACTTTATTCCGAATATTTAAAGTACAATGTAATAAATATTTCGATAAATACAAGCTGGGATTGCCAAGTACTCAGAGGGTTTTTGTCATAAAGTTAAAAGTCAGGATCTCCATATCCCCTATTCACACTTTTGCGAATATCCCGGCCCTACAACTTAAAAACAACCTACGTTTCCTAATCAGGGCCGGGATATTCACAAAAGTGTGCATAGGGGATATAAGAGTTCGCCACAAACACCTCACTCATTTTGCTGCTAGGAACTCATGCCTAGCGTTTCCGTGGCAATAGTCAGCACCGAATTTCCACTATTTTTATCAAATAAAATTGAGGTTTTGAGTGCCGGCCACTATCATAGAAAAGTCTGGTTAAAAATGCTTCTATTTTCTGCCATAATAGGTCAGTGGTAGTATTTCTGTGGTACCGTGAAAAAAAGGCATTTTTAAAAATGTATGATAAGTTCATCAAATCATGTTTGATAATTTTGATAATTATTATCAGTTTCATAAAAAGTGAATTTGTAAAAAGGTGAAGTTGTTAGTGAAGTTGTAAAAAATTTTGCCTGAAAATGATATAGATTATCGAAAACGTTAGCAAAGAAACAAAAATGAATAGTTTCATAAAAGCGCTAAAAATACAGTAAAATGAATCGAATTTTTTTTATAATTGTAAAATGAATCTCTGGTTCAATCAGACTGATAAAAGCTGTATCAAAGATCAAGCGTTTATTTCATTAGTTTATCCTTTTCAAAGGGAGTGCACACAACATCCAGAACGAAAGATATCGGTGTTGTAAATAATATGGATTTCATGCGATGAATGAGTGTGGAGGCCACTTGTCGGGCAATCAGGGACGATCATTTCCCAGTCTAGTACATTTTCACGGTTTTTGTGTTCACTCCCTCTGAACAAAATATAATTAAGGGCTGGTTCACGTTGAGGTTAGAATTGTATTAATAAAATCATTCTGTGTGTACAATCGAGGGCCCAACTTCATCATATGCATGTGTTGTAATCCATATATTGCTTTAAAAATTAAAACGGAAGCAACTTTTCACATCCAAATTATTAATTTATAGTTGCGTCAAACAAGTTGGAGTTGAAGGTAGTTGATTTAAAGTTTCCTTAAGCGGGTGCCATGAACTCGGCAAACTAGAGTCAATATAACTTACGGAGATAATAATTCAGTATATTTTTTTAGGCTTATTATAGTCAGCTGAATCAATATAAATATGTTTCAGCTTGATAAATCATTTTTATCCATTTCAGGAAAGATTTAAGTTCTAGTTTTCATCTTTAAAATCGTAAAAATATCAGCAAAATTCAAAACATTACGAAAATTTTCCGCGTTTTTCGTCCGAAATGTTTTCTGTTTTGTTCATTCCAATCTATGGGAAAAAATATAAAAAAGCCATTACAATTGTTTCATGGATGCCTTTATTTTCTGACCACTGTTTGAAAAATCTTAAAAAAAATTTTCATTTTTATTGACTTTTTAAAAAATATTATGAAAATTTTCCCCAAATTAAGAACAAAATTTTTTATTAGTAGTTTTTCGAATTCTTTATAAAAATAAGGCAAGATTACTAATTGAGTTTTCTGGTATCTATTAAATCTCCGTATGTCAACTAATGGGTGAAATTTTTAACACTTGGCTGTACACGCGATAAGTGCTATTCGGCACTCCATTTTTGAAAATTTCATGCTAGCTAAAAATTCTCAATAAAATTGCGGGTGTAATAAGCGCCATTTGTTCTCATAGTCAGGAAATTTTTTCATATCAAAACGCAATTTGAGGTCAATTTTTATCTCAAAAAAAATTGGTTTTCTTTACTTTTTTTCCATTTTTACCCTTTTTCATGGAAAAAACTTTGATATTTATGAAATTTTTGAATGTGTAAAATTTTTTAGCTACTTCTTAACGCACTACACTCGAAAATGGCTGAGGTTTATTAATATCGTCTTAAAAAAAAATTTAGTCGGGTTTAATTGGAAATGGATTTACACTGACTAACTATTTATGGAAACCCCCGATAATGGAAATTTATTACCATTTAATGGAAACCCATAACCATTGAATGAAAACCCATTATCATTTATGGAAATCACTTTTGAAAAACAAGGAATTACCATTTATGGAAACCATTCTTGAAAAACAAGGCATGTTTGAGTCAAATAAACTCTGTTTTTGGTATTTAATTTGCTCCAAACACTTCTAAAAAGTTTGTTGATTTCGGCTGCCTTAAAATTGATTCCTGAACATGTTATTTAGAAAAAACTCAAAAATTTTCAAATTTTTTTCTCAATTTTTCGGCTGAAACAACTTTTCAAATTTTGCCCAAAATTACCATGTAATGTAAACCCATTACCATTTAGTGAAACCCATAGTATGGTCCCATACCCATTGAATGGAAACCCATTACCATTTATGGAAACCAATTTTTTCGCGAAAGTGGGTTTCCATAAATGGTTAGTCAGTGTACAGTGAAAAGTGGTTATTTATATTTTTACATATTCTTAGTTATGTTAAGAAGAACAAATTAAAAAGTGAGAAAAATAAATTTCCACATTTTTTTTCTTACATAGATTGCTCTGAAACATGTACCAATTTGCCGGACTTATGCTACCCCCTTAACAAATTGTTGTAAACTTGGAGATTGAAATTTTTAAATCAGATTATTGATTTCTTTGAGCGACCTTTGTCAAAAGTTCAAATTTGTAAACAATTAATGTATTTGTGACAGGTTTAGTAAAAAGTGTTTGCGTCTTGGGACTATTTTAAAGTGTAAAAATCTTTGAAGGGGTTAAATTAATCACTTGCAGAGTGTTTTTTCTTGGGATAAACCCCTTATACATTTCATCGCTGAAGACACTCGAACACTTAGCTTTCCGAATGACGTTATTAACTTCATAAATTAGAAAAAAATAAACGAGTTAAATGAAATCAAAGCAAGATTACAAATTATTGAGTGAACAGAAATAAATTAATTTTCAGCATCTTCAGACTAGTGTCTCAAATAAAACCACCAAACTACTGTATAACGTATCAATAAAAATATTTCGAGCCATGTTTGATTATTTTGGTTTTTATTAACAGTTTTATATAATCTTATTAAAACTCTAGTGGATAACACATTTTTTGCAACAAATATGTTTTAAATTGCAGAATAAATTTAACTAATGATGCATTGTATCTTGTTCAAGCACTAATAGTGCTGCACTATGGTAAAAATAATATAAAAATCGGGTGTCAACTTTGATATAAAAGTTATAGCTGGTTATTTTTCTTAAAAACATTTTCTGTGTACAATCGAGGGTCCAGCTTCATCATATTCATGTTTTGTAATCCACATTGCCTGAAAAGTCGAAAGCGACGCCAAAATCGAGCCACCAATCCACACTGAATATTTTCGTTCCGGTGGCGCAATAATCTTAATTTTCATCGTGGATGGAGCCAAGGCTGTGATTTCTTTTTGCATTCTGTCCGCTATTCCTGGATACATAGTAGTACCTCCTGATAGTACGTTGTTTGCGTGGAGATCTTTTCGAATATCGATGTCACATTTCATGATTGAGTTATAGGTCGTTTCGTGTACTCCGGCAGATTCCAGACCGATAAATGAGGGTTGAAAGAGAGTTTCGGGACATCGAAATCGTTGATTCTCTGAAAAAATAAATTAAAATCATTTTTTATATTTCAAAGTTTATCAGCGGAAGAAATTCGAGTCGAACAAATGCTTGTTTTGTAAATATCGAATATCAAACTTAATATAATTTCCCCGTATTTTTTAAAAAACTGGCATCGAAATAATCAGCTTAATTTATTTGACCGCATTGTTTTTTTATGATTTAAATATAATTGCCAAACCCGACTGAGTCGGAATCATTTTTATTTATCTCCGAAATGAATTGTATTTTTATTTATTTAATTGGATCGTCCTTTTATATTTTAGAAATAATTTTTATTTTTTTATTTTAAATTTAATGTACTTTTATTAATTTTAAAGATTAATTGTATTTTTTTGGTTTTCGAAATAATTGAACTTTTTATTTATTTTGAAAATTAATTGAATAAATTTTTATTATTATTACTTTTTAAATCAAATTTTCATTGTTTACTTTTAAAAAACTGAATTGTAGGTTTCTTTTTTAAAAATTAAACTTTATCAATTTTGAAAATTAATCGTAGTTTAATTAATTTCGATATTTATTGTAGCTATATTTATTATCTAATTTAAAATACTTTTATTAATTTTCGAGATTGATAGTATCCTTTTTTATTGGGAAATCAACTTTTACTCAGAAAATAAGAGCAGGTGAGCACCTGGGATTCTATACACAGTAGGAAAATATGAGATACGTATGTTTCGTCCTGCTTTTAAAACAAATGCTTATTTTTATCTGATTTTTCATTTTTCAAAGTTATTTGCTAAAATTCGGGGAAGTTTGATAAAATAAATTAATATTTTTTTGTAAATTATTTCGAAAATTAATAAAANAAGTAAGGTTAATTTTACAATTCATGGAGAAGATCAATAATAATACAATTTATTTGCGAAATTAAATAAATCTCATTTATTTTTGTGATAAATTGTAATTAAATCTATATTTTTTCATATGGAAGTTGCGCTGTACCAGCGGAATTATTAAGGTTTTCGTTATTTGATATAAAGTTTTCAATTTTTGGTTAAAACCGTGAAAGTTTATCTCTTAAGGGGGTAGCATCGACTCGGCAGACTTGAGTCAATTTAACTACTGAAATTAATTAGCTGTTTCACTTTTTTGTGCTTATTATCGTTAGCTGAACCAGAATAAATGTGCAGCTACTAATAAAAATAATTTTTGTCTATTTTAGGAAAGATTTTCAAAGTCGGAACTTTAATTTTTGAATTCGTAAAATTTTCAACAAAAATCAAAGCATTATAAAAATTTTCCGCATTTTTCGTCCAAAATTTTTTCTTATTATTTTTTTGAAATCTGTGATTAAAATCAAAAAAAAGACACTTTAACTTTTTGAGTTAGGAGAAAATTATATTTTAATTAAATTTTGTTGAAAAATGAGACCAAAATCGGCCGAAGGCCGATAAAGGAGAAACTTTTTGGATGCATGTCTACATATTTTCTGACAGCCGTTTGAAAAATCATAAAATCTTTATTTTTCATCTTCTGTCGAATTTTATGGAAATAATATGAAAATTTTCCGTAAATCATATCTAAAATTTTCAATTTGTGGTTTTTTCGAATCCTTGATCAAAATTCAGGTAAAATCAATTATTTAATTTGTTTGTACTGTTATGTTCAAGTTGAGGAAATGGTCCTCCCAAAAATGCGTAGGCGTGTAAGGCAAAAAGATACGAATTTGTAGAAAAACGTAGGCGTGTTATTCTCTTTATTTGATTCCCTATGTATCTATTAAATATCCGTATGTCAACTAATGAATTGGTTGCGCGATTTTCATTTCTAAACTATCGGTGAAATTTCAAATACTCGGCTGTTCACTCGATTGGCACTAAATTTCAAGAAATTTTATGCTAATAGAAAATTCCGAATAAAATTGTGGGTGTAATCAGGGGTCGGCAGATTTTTTGAAATCGTTTGCTCTGCTCTGCTCTAGCACCATTTTTTTTNCCGCGGTAGATAACCCGACAGAATGTTATTTTTGTGATTATCGACAGAGATCTACCCTTGGTACATTTATCACACAATGACCTTTTTTTTAATTTATAATGACCCTTTTTTCAGAAAATTTATAATGACTTTTTTTTCAAAAAATTTATGATGACCTTTTTTTTCAAAAATTTATAATGACTTATTTTTCCAAAAAATTTATAATGACTTATTTTTTCAAAAAATTTTAATGACCTTTGTTTTAAAAAAATTATAATGACCTTTTTTTCAAAAAATTTATAATGACCTATTTTTGGAAAACATTTTAATGACCTTTTTTTTCAAAAAAATTATAATGACCTTTTTTTGAAAAAATTATAATGACTTGTTGTTTATCTATTATCACATTTCAAACAGATAAATTCACTAATATTATTTTCATTGCTTCGAAAGTGAAAGCTGTGATTCTCGTGTTTTTTTGCGACATAAGAATACATTTTTAAGTCTTTGACCTTTTTTTTTTCGCTGAGCGCCTTTTTAATATATGTTCGAGAAAGTTTTCTTTGTTAATTGTCCATTGTTCCATCTAAGGTTTCCCACAATTAATTTCCGAGAATCATGGTCTTTTAATAAACCACTTTCGTTTATGTATTCGATGAGTCAAGACAATTTTGAGTCATCGTCTCATTATCTTCTGGGATATTTGATGCATTAGAATCCACCTCCATGTCAAGCTTATCATTCCAATTGAAATACTTATATCGGATTAAAAAAAACGCATATTATTTTTAACCTTAAAGGCTTTTAAGCATAAATTTTTTCCAAGAAAGAACAGGTTTTCTTGAAAAAAAACAGTTTATTTAGAAATAGATTCGTATCTGACATAAACACAATCCTACTTTTAGTGGCCAAATAGCAAAACGACAAATTTCATAATTTTTTACTGTTTTAAAAATAGTGAAAATTGCAGTATTTGTTTGTACGCACTGGTACATAATTTAGGGGAGAACTTAGAATGGTACAATTTGAAGGGTAAATTTTTTAGCAATCCACACCCGCACGCATCTATACTTTCAGTATATGATGTAGCAAACTAAAATTTCCTCATATTTAACCTAATTATATTCAGTGGTTTGACACATAAAATTATAATATTTTTTCTATCAAGGATAGTTTTTATTCGACGTTTCGGCTAAACAGCCATTTTAAGTGTAAGAGAAATGGAAGAGCAGAATTCGAAAGTTGATTTTTCTGAGCGCGAAATCAGATTTCAATATAAAGCGAAATTACAAATTTAGAATTTTAAAGGTGTTTTTTTTCGCGCAACTAAGTAATCGAGCCTCAGATGGATTACTTAGTTTCGCGAAAAAACGCACCTTTAAAATTATTCTTCACAATGACTTAAGATCATTTAAACATTATGACTTTTTTTGGGTTAAATCACAATGACAACTTCGTCATTTCTCACACAATGACCTGTTTTTCAAGGCCATTTATACACAATGACCTTTTTTTCCGCAATATAATGACCTTTATCAAAATATAATGACCTTTTTTTCAAAAATTTCTAATGACCTTTTTTTCAAAAGTATAATGACTTTTTTTAAAATATAATGACCTTTTTCAAAATATTATAATGACCTTTTTTCAGGAATTATAATGACCTTTTTTCTAGAAAATTATAATGACTTTTTTCAATCGACGTTTCGGCCATTTTCAATGTAAGAGAAATGGAGAGCAGAATTCGAAAGTTGATTTTTTGAGCGCGAAATCAGATTTCAATATAAGCGAAATTACAAATTTTGAATTTTAAAGGTGCGTTTTTTCGCGAAACTAAGTAATCCATCTGAGGCTCGATTACTTAGTTGGCGAAAAAAACACCTTTAAAATTCTAAATTTGTAATTTCGCTTTATATTGAAATCTGATTTCGCGCTTCAGAAAAATCAACTTTCGAATTTTGCTCTTCCATTTCTCTTACACTTAAAATGGCTGTTTAGCCGAAACGTCGAATAAAACTATCCTTGATAGAAAAAATATTATAATTTTATGTGTCAAACCACTGAATATAATTAGGTTAAATATGAGGAAATTGTAGTTTGCTACATCATATACTGAAAGTATAGATGCGTGCGGGTGTGGATTGCTAAAAATTTACCCTTCAAATTGTACCATTCTAAGTTCTCCCCTAAATTATGTACAGTGCGTACAAACAAATACTGCAATTTCACTATTTTTAAACATTAAAAAATTATGAAATGTGTTCGTTTTGCTATTTTGGCCACTAAAAGTAGGATTGTGTTTATGTCAGATACGAATCTATTTCTAAATAAACTGTTTTTTTTCAAGAAACCTGTTCTTCTTGGAAAAATTTATGCTTAAAAGCCTTTAAGGTTAAAAATAATATGCGTTTTTTTTAATCCGATATAAGTATTTCAATTGGAATGATAAGCTTTGACATGGAGGTGGATTCTAATGCATCAAATATCCCAGAAGATAATGAGACGATGACTCAAAATTGTCTTGAACTCATCGAATACATAAACAAAGTGGTTTATTAAAAGACCATGATATTTCGGAAATTGAATTGTGGGAAACCTTAGATGAGAACAATGGACATCAATTAACAAAGAAAACTTTCTCGAACATATATTAAAAAGGCGCTCAGCGAAGAAAAAAATGGTCAAGAACTTAAAAATGTATTCTTATGTCGCAAAAAACTACGAGAATCACAGCTTTCACTTTCGAAGCAATGAAAATAATTATTTTAGTAATTTTATCGTTTGAAATGTGATAATAGATAAACAACAAGTCATTATAATTTTTTCAAAAAAGGTCATTATAATTTTTTTGAAAAAAAAGGTCATTAAAATGTTTTCCAAAAATAGGTCATTATAAATTTTTTGAAAAAAGGTCATTATAATTTTTTTAAAACAAAGGTCATTATAAATTTTTGAAAAATAAGTCATTATAAATTTTTGAAAAAATAAGTCATTATAAATTTTTGAAAAAAAAAGTCATCATAAATTTTTTTGAAAAAAAGTCATTATAAATTTTCTGAAAAAGGTCATTATAAATTAAAAAAAGGTCATTGTGTGATAAATGTACCAAGGGTAGATCTCTGTCGATAATCACAAAAATAACATTCTGTCGGGTTATCTACCCGGGAGCGGCGGCGTAGGGTTGATAAGCCGCAGAATGTTCTTTTTTGTGATTATGACAGAATCTTCCCTCTGTACATTTCGACATTATCATATTTGTCATATGAGATCTGTCATATGCGATCTGATGTATATTCCTTTATGACATTTGATTAATCTAAGAGATATGGGCTGAAAGAAGAGAANAATGGCCTTGAAAAAACAGGTCATTGTGTGAGAAATGACGAAGTTGTCATTGTGATTTAACCCAAAAAAAGTCATAATGTTTAAATGATCTTAAGTCATTGTGCAAGAAATATCAGCTTGTCATTGTGCAAGAAATGTCGCGCACAATGAAAAGGCTGATATTTCTTGCACAATGACTTAAGATCATTTACCGTCAAAATCGCCTATTTTTTCGAAATTTTCAAATTTTTTTTAATTTTTTTCCAAAATAAAGCAAATTATATATCATTGATAATAAAAAAAATAAGTTTATCATGCCAAGAAATTTTCATCAACGGTTTTAGTTAAGTCCGTATGCTTCCCGCTTCGCACTCTATATTTTCACTTAAATAAACAGACTTGAATTTAATAATTTGAAGAAAACAGGTAAAAAGTGATTAAATCAATCGATCTCAATTGTATTTCCAACTAACAATAATTCACCCTTTTGGTTGGTGTTTTTCATTGGTTGTCGCGTGTAGGACGTGTGAGCACAAATCTATTTAATTTTCCCATGAATTCAGCCTAACCAAAAGCAAACAAGTTTTAGGACATTATCGAATGATTAAAATGATTAAATACCAAAATTAATTTTATTCCGAATTAAAAACTTAGTGCGTCAGGCGACATCCATGATTTTTGGTACGGAGTTGAGACTCAGTGACTCTGATATTGAATTCATTGGTAAAGATGGCGGAAAATAACCCTACATTGTTGAATAAAAATAAAAACTAGGAATTTCATAAATTAACAAAAATGTTTTTGTAACGATGGGGTACAATTTTGATTTATAAGCATCAAAAATATCGATACAGCTATGCTTTTATATCATGATTATGAACATATTTATATTTCGAACATAGTTCATGTTTATTTTGACGTTTCGGCTAAACAGCCATCTTCAGTGTGGTGAACAGAGTAAAGATATTTCAAAACGAGAACTTTTACGAAACAAAAAATTGGTGCGTAATCGAGCTTCAGTTGAAATTGCTCTAATTAAAGCCCGATTACGATGTGTTAAGTAACTGATGGGTTAGCAATTTTACAAGTATCAAGAAATGTAACGCATTTATGTGGTTCTTGTACATTAAGAGTTGGTTTTTGAGAGAAATAAGTATGCTTTCGTAGGTTTCTCGAAAACCTTTATGATACAAATTTTTCTCAATGATTTTACAGTGTTTTTCAAATATTTGTCTTTGAGGTGGTAGGTGTGAGTAGTCTGGAATCCAGACTCTGGGTCTACTTTGTATTTACCACGAACTTTTCTGTCACAATGTTCAAAATAGTGATAATGATCGAAATAGTTCCATCTTTATTATGTCTAAGCTGTAAAATACATTCATGAAGAATTTGCTGAGTTTCACCGATATACGTTGCCTCACACGGTTCGTCACAAACATATTCGTAAGTTAGATTACTATTATGATAATAAGATTTTGGTGGTTTTAGTCTGGGGAGAATAACGCTCAAAAGTTTAATGGTGCTAAAGGCTATGTGTAATTTAAAACTTTTTGTGTATTGTGTGAGAATTTTTATCATTTTTCTAGCTATAATTGAGCATTTAAAGCTAGTGAAAGGGATACTTATTGTGTGATTCACAATCGCTGGATTTTTAAGTTTTTCATTTCGCCTAGCTTTAGATTGTGAAGAAGGCAATTCTTTAAATTTTAGATTATTTATTTTTTGGTTTATGGGTTTTTCGGGGTATTGATTTTTCAAGAAGATGTTTTTTGCCTTTTTTAGAGCTAGATCTAGGGCCTACTTGTGGTCGTATTATTACACCGATTAAGTTCACCAACGAGAGTAGATATATAGTTTATCGTTTTCCATATAATTCATAGTAAATTTAGGGTAGGATCCTGACTGTGACCGTCCATCTTGACTCTATATAAGTACCACACTAGGGGTGCGACAGGTGTGGTGAGGCTAGCGCTGCATATAATAGAGGCAGGTACTTTGTTATATATTATACCTTATACTATACAGTAATTTCCAACCTCCCTATTGGCGGGAGCACGGTTTTCATTCCACAAAGCCTGGGCCTGTTTGGCTCTGACAAATATTATACATACTGTATTGTATATCATCCGTGATAAACACAGGATTTGAAAAAAATTATATTATAAAATATTCATTTTTGGTTTCTGCTAACGTTTTCGTTTATTTAAACATAATCATGCATTTTAACAATTAAAAGTTTTTTAAAATAAAACACACAAGTCATTATAAAATATATAAGAATAATTAAATTAAATGAATTTATTTTGTAAATTAATTAAAAAGTAAAATTTAACATAAAAAAAGTTATACCACCTGTCTCCGTGAAAATCGATTAAGTTATTCATAAAGAGTTCTTAATAGATTACTATCTCCAAAACAGCAGATTTGTTAAAAACTTACAAACGGTAATATATCTAAATTAAAATGTGCAATTTATATATTTTTTTTCTTTTTATATTATTGTTAGGATTGGCAGTAGATTAAATCGGTAACATACAAATTATAAAATTTCAAATAAAATTTCACTTCGAAACAATAAGGAAAAAACAGTACTTATTTTTTTCCAAATCACCGGAAATAATCTTTCAAATCGACGAAATGGTTATTTTATAATGACTGCAAATCGTCATTCTGTATTTCATATTTTATGAATATTTTATATGGTACTGTTAATGTCTTTCAGACATATTCTCCAGAATTGTCAACCGATTTTTATATTTATAAAGATCATTTTTCGGTGTAACTTCCTTTATGTTAAATTTTACTTTTCAATTAATTTACAAAATAAATTCATTAAATTATTCTTATATAGGTTATTCTTATATAGTTATTCTTTATATTAATTTTTTATATTATTTTTTTTTCAAATCCTGTGTTTATATAGTATAACGTATATTATATGGCTTACCGGACCTCAGAGTACAAATCCTAAATATTTGAATGATACAAACAACGCAAGATATTAGCACCCAATCAAAACTCTTGATTGCGGAATAGTCCGATTTCATTGGTCAGGTTGAGAAAAGATCAACCGATCAAATGCTCAGATTTCGCATTTTTCAAATATTTAGGATTTGTACTCTGAGGTCCGGTTATCCATATTACAAAGTACCTGCCTCTATTATATGCAGCGCTAGCCTCACCACACCGGTCGCGCCCCTAGTGTGGTACTTATATAGAGTCAAGATGGACGGTCACAGTCAGAAGTCAAGACGATTTATAAAGTAAAAATAATTAATCTGAAGAAATTCAGATTATACAAAGTAAGCTCAAAAGTGGCAACCTGTATTTGAAAGAAACTTTATACGAAAATTTTGAAGAGGCAAAAAGTTTCCTATCAAGACAACAAAAATTGAAAAGTGCAAATCTGTCAAACGGTCTGTTAACGGTTTTTAATTAAGGCAATTTCAACTGAGGCTCGATTACGCACCAATTTTTTGCTTCGCAGAAGTTCTCGTTTTGAAATATCATTTCTCTGTTCACCACACTGAATATGGCTGTTTAGCCAAAACGTCAAAATAAACACGAACTATGTTCGAAGTAAAAATATAATTTTTATGTCTGAAAAAGCAAAAGATATGTTATGAAAATTGGCCAAATCGAAGAATCGATTTTTATTTGTGAGATCACAAGAATTTAAAATGTATTGAAGAACAAACAGCTGTTTTGGTCTTCAATTGGTCGAAATAAGTTTACTTCGGGATTGGGTCGATAGTGAAATGTATAAAAACTGAAATGTATAAATTTGAGATTTTGAACATAAACAAGCAAGAGCAAGAATTTTAGAGCATAAAATTCTAATGTTTTTGATAGATCAGATTATTGAGATCGAATTTTTCCAAATGATAAAACAATTATTTTTTTGCGCCACCCGATTATTTTGAAAATGCAATGACATCATAAAAATTACAGATTTTGGTACATTTACAAAATGTTTAGCAAATTTATATTTTGATTGGGCTATGCCGCATATATGCGAGAAATAATTTTTTTTATCATTTTAAAGAATTTAATCTCAATAATCTGATCTGTAATAAAATTTGGAATTTTATGCTTTAGAACTCTTGTTCTTGCATGTTTATCTTCGAATTTCTATTATTTGCAACACTTAACAATGCTTTTAAGCTGCGGGTCCAGGAAAAAATTTTTGGATGGATTTTTTAGCGTTTTTAACTTTACTGAATTTTATCTATTTTGCAGAGAGTTTCCACTAAAAACGGCAATACTCAAATGCATAAATATTTTTCAGGCCTACGGAAGTTAAATATCATTATATAGTAGAAATATGCCCAGTGGGCATTGTCCACCCTTAACTAAAGAGCATTCTCGTTACATAAAATTTGAAGCTAAGGTTATAGGGAAGTGCGAGTTGTATTGATATATGTATCTAAGTAAAAATCGGAAGTAGCTGGCACCTCGTATCGGAAGTGCATAAAAACGGTAAAATTTATGATTTTGATTTTTCGATTTTTGTGTAGTTCCGGCGATGATAGCACTCTGTCCGACAGTTTGGCGCTTGTAATAACTTTGGCGCTTCATCTAACCTTTTGATCATAATTACTATTAGTATATATTTCTGCAAAAATGAGAATGACAATTTTGATAACTTGTCATCTTCTCCGCAGATTTATTAGAAAACTTTGGTTAAGTTTTTGATGTACATGGTTGATCAAAGGAAAGACTTTGACTTTTTACGATATAATAAAACTTTATTTTGAAATTATTAATTTGCCTTAAAATTTTGGCGATATGGGAACAGAAATAAAGTTTTGTTCAGAAATGGAAAACGCGCAGACCTTCGGAATGACGTCATAATTTAAAAAGATTTCTCAAGTTTTTAAGGAGTTAAAAAATAAGTTAAAATTAAGTAAACCATCATAATGCGTATAATTAAGTACTCCACTAAACGCAATTAAAAAAATAAAGACAAGGATTTGGGAAATTCAGTTTTGAAAAATGTCGTGATTCATGATGCACTCGAAGTGATTTGTAATAAAGCATCTGATTGCATTTCGGCGATATGGGCACTGGAAGTATTTCAGCTTAAAATCGTGTTATTGCGTTTATTTGACGTAATTAGCAAATTCGGTTATTAAGGGGATTGTGGTTGCTTCCAGCAATGTGCTGGGGAGAAATAAACCATTTTTAAAACTCAAATATATTTTGTGAGAATCAAGTGGACATTGTAATTCGTAACCTTGAAATGTATAAAAGTGATAAGTTTCTAAAAAATATTTTAACATGAGCCGTTAAATGCATAAAACCTAATTGCTACTTTTACTCTCCATTGATCTATTTCGTGATATCCACGTATCCAAAAATCATATAATGCCGAAATTATTGGTCATAAAAAAATTTAATGATTTCTGTCAGAATTCGCGCAATCACTATTTTATGCAGATCTACTGCGCGCAATCATTACATTGATTAGGCCAAAAATTGAAATATTGAAAAACGGGCGAAAACTTTAACAATTATAATACTGAAATACTTTCATTTATAGTCATTTTTTGCTGTAACTATTGTTCTTCGTAATTTGAGACTATCCTATGTCTAGAATTTTAAATTAATTAATTGTTTTGCAAGCAAATCCGATATTCTAGAACTAGTTATTCGACAGTGATAATTTTTTTTTGTTGCTTGCAATCAATTTCTCGTGTGCTGGATGGTCGGATACAAGAAAAATAATACCGAATTTGAGACCGTGGTCGAAAATAACTACTGCACCCACAATCCTCATAAGCGCCCTCCCTTGAAAAATTTAAGGAGCTTCATTTAATCTTTTGAACATAATTATACATTTCTGGAAAGGGAGAATAACTATTTTGATAACTTGTCATCTTCTCCGCAGATTTATTGGATAAGTTTAGTTTTTTATGTTCATGGTTGACAAACTTCGAAAAATGAAGTTTTCGTTCAGAAATAAAAACATGAAGGCGTCAGACATTCATATTTTCAAAAAAAATTTCTCATTTTTCAAGTTAAAGAATTGCATGCGCAATTCGGCAATTTGGGCAACGAAAGTATTTTAGCTAACAAAAATGAAAATGCGTAGGGTTTTTGGGTGATTTTGGCAAATTTGGCAGCATTGCGCTTCCCTGCAATTCATTGTACAAGCTCACAACAAACTCAAGTACTCTCGCAAAGCAACCCTTGAAACCGGTTTGGAAAAAATATGAGTGCTTAGAATTTCCTCAAAAATTCCTTATTTGCAATCGTCTAATAAAAATTATTTCGGGTCACGTAAAAAAAACTGGGTAGCAATTTCCGACTTGCAATCAATATGAATTTTCATGCATGTAATTTTTAGAAATTTAACTAACAAAGTTCAAAGATATTTTCTGTTTTTTAACATAATAATTCATGACAACTTTTTCATAAATTTACAAAGAAACTGCTCACCTTTTCATTTTTTAAGCTGATTAATTGTCATTGTAAACTATTTAATATCAAATTTTGTTTCCCATGGACTCTCAAGAATTTAGTAACGATAATTTTAACAAGATATATAAACTTGATATAGCCCATTTTGTGAAGATAAAAAGAAGCTTGAAACTATTCTAATACACGCGCGTTTTAACTTTTAAGAGTGTGCCAAGGAATCGTGGGAAGATATTAAATCTCTCAAGCACTGCGATTTCAATGCAAAAAGTAGTTTCAAAACGCTGATCAAATAATTGTGAAATGAATACCACTTTTTTGTATTATGCAGAATCAGGGGTAATTTGCAGGGTCAGCAAACTTTCTTTATCTTTGTACCTTCTCAGTGATATAAAAATGGTTGTATAATTGACTAAATGTTTCATTCTGAATCATGATTCATGAATCAGCATCTCTTGATCAAAGTCGATAACTCTTAACCTCCTCAGACCCAGAAACGAGAACTTCGCCTCACACCCAAAAGCCAATCTAAAGGCACTTCTTTGAGCGCTTATCACGAGAAAACTGGAAAAGATATCAATTTATTTATTTGTCACTGATTGAGACAAGGATAGAATAAAGTGAATAACCACGTAACATTTTTAAATTTCGAAGTTTGTGAACTGTGTAACTGCGAGAGAAAGAAGAGGTTCACTCACCTTGTATTTCTTGAAAAACCATCATTTTTTACAATAACATATAAGTTACAAATTTACAAGTTTAAACTTTAGCTATGTTAACGGTCTAAAATTTGAAATATGATATCTCGATCGCTAACAAAACAATTATTCATATCGCGCGCGCGTCAAAATATATGCAGTAAAATGTGAAAAATATTGCTAATCAGCTGAAAACTCGAAATCAGTACCACTTATTGTTTCCATTTGATCGATTTGTCTTTGTCGGATTTATTTGGGTTTAATTGCCGTTCAATTCATTCGAAAAATAATTTTTTGAAAATTTTTTTTCATTATTTTGAGTTTCATAAAATAACTTGTGAAAAAATTATCTTCGTATAGAGACTGCAGATAAAATAAACTTATATCAAAATAATTCCCACGTACTTTCCTAAAAACTGGCTTCCTTAGAATTCTGATATTATGTATCGTTTTCACAGAATTAATTTTAAGTAGGAATTAATAACTTTCGAACGGCTAATCGTATAAAATTTTCAAAAATATTTTTGGAAATAAAATTGCAAACTCTATGACATATTTAAATTGTAGGTCTGTGACGTTGTTATTTCTGCGCCGTTTTGGCTCCCAAAATTTTTTTTGCCTTTAGATAGTCAAAGGGTGTGGGGGGGTTAAAAATTTGCTTATAAGTTGGCTTGGAAAACATCCGCTCGAGTCGGGATCAGGGATGTGTGTTTGCGTTGGTTTTCTATCAGCCTGTCCGTAGTCAAATTTAGTTATTATGTTTTTGAATGCTTAAAAGTCGGGGTTATTCTAGAAAATAAATCAAAAAACTTAAATTTGCAACAAAAAAAAAGTTAAAGTCAAATATAGTCTAAAATGGAGAGTGAAAATCTAGTCTGGAATTTATGATACATAAATTATGAAACATAATGTATCTCTTCACAAGCTTAGTCGGTACTGTTCCGACTTTGTCACACAGATTTTTGATATCAAATCAAGTTCGTGACGATTGAAATTTAATTGTAAAAAAATAAGCAATAAGTTTAATAATTTTTTTATAATTTATTAAACAACGTTTCGCGTGAGCATCTTTCAGGTTTTTAAGATATAATTTAAGTAAGTTTCAAGACTTCAAAGATTAAGTTTAATAATGTTGTTAAAAATCAACTCGAGTTAATTATTCTTAGAGTTTTTTACCAGTAATTTATCACAAAACAAAATTTTCATGAAAGTATTCTTACGAGTTAATGAACAAAAATAGTCGTTCAGAAATAGTACCAATAAAAATAAATAATTTATTCTGGATAGATAACTAAAGTTGAGCCGAAAGATAGTCATTGTTAGCTACGCACTCATTTCAAATGAAGGTTTACCATTTTTGACGTAATCATGTTGAGTTTATAAGAACGTCATCTGAACGCTAGACGTTTAACCGATAAATTTGAATTTCAAAAATAAATTATTTGAAGAAAATTCTGTATTATTCACGGTCTGCTCAATAAAATAAAAGGCCTTTTTGAATTACTGGTACAATTTCCCAAATGTTCTCAAAATCTAGAAGCCTTGTTTCATTGAAAAAAGCCAAGGGTCGCGTGTTTAACCGCGGTTAACCAAGTGGTTGGTGTGTTTAATACTAAATTGTCAAATGGAATCCCGAGATAAAGGTTGGATCTATCATTTGTGTTCCTCAGAAATATTTTGTCTGAATTGGTTTAGCCGTACGGAGCCTCCAAAATCTCAAACATCACTAACACCAACACCTTAATTTTACTTTTGTTATTTTAACATTTAGATATTTATTTTTTTTTATTTTAAAAATTACGAAATTTAGCCAATTTCAATCCGAAATTACATCAGAATTTAACATCAAAATGTTAAAATACCTACTTTAGATTAATTTTTTATTCCAGAAAAGCGTACGTTCCAAAAGAATTTGAAATTAAATGTTCTATTTGTGTCTCTCAAAAACGTTGCGGCGACGTTGGTTATTCATGAAATAAAATCTGAGCGATGAGCCACGCGCAAAATTGACGCCCATGGAACTGACGCTATATTTTGAATTAAAATCTGAGCGTGCTTTCTGTCACTAAATCTGAATCAGAAAACGTTTTTCACGTTTTCATTCCGTTAATTGGGCTATTTTTTGGCCAAATTCAAAATTGTCTATTCTGATTTTAGATCGATTTCTTTGAAGAAGTGAGCAGTCCAATCTAGCCGATGAACGTATGCCGTCTGTGAAAAATTATCTGATGACTGAAGAAATTAACTAAGGTCGTTTTATTAAGTCAACTTAGTTAAGCGGTATCTATTCCAAGAGAACCATATTAAATGATATATCCCTTAGTCACACTTTTGCAAATATCCCGGCCCTGATTAAGGAAACGTAAGTGTGTTTTTAAGTAGGAGGGCCGGGATATTTACAAAAGTGTGAATAGAGGATATGGTTCATATTCGATAGCGGCAAACATTTATTCGCATCTGAATCTGACCTTATCCAGAACGCACTTTTTATGGTAACTTTTTAATAATCTGGAACTTTGATCGCTGATTCCTGGTCACGTGATCAATCTAAGAAGTCAAGAAAATGTTATGTATTCTGAATTTGTATTTTTATTTCAATTTAAAATTGTATTTTTTTTGACATGTTTCGCTTTTTGCGTCTTCAGAATGAGAAAAAATCGAAATTTATAAGCAGAAATAGTTTTTTGTGTCGAAAAATATATGACTAATCGGCCTTAGTTTGACTTAATTAATGCCGATTAGTTTATATTCAAGTAATTTCAGTGTTTGCAGGTGTCCTTAGGAAACAAGGACAAAGAAGTTCATGATTTTATGATCTTTTTGAAGTATTCAACGTTGGATTTTGCATACAGATCAGCACACCCTCAAAAATTTACGGTGGTTTTATTGAGTAGGTTTTTTCCGTATCGTGAAATGGCTTTTAAAAAATTCAAGCCTTTGTTTATCAGAGGCTAATTGTGAATCAACGCAAAATTTTTGTTGATATGTGGAGCAAGTTTGAATGTGTTGTGAAGAAGAATTTTCATCGGTGCGATGATTTTTAATTCTAGTGTATAGCATTTGTTGAGTTTCACCTAAGTATTTTTCTTCACGGTATATTTCAGTATTCTGAATTTGGTAAAGATTCAGATTCAAATAAAAGTTTCTTTTTATCGCATCAGATTCTTTTTTTGGAATCTGAATCTTGACCTAATTTCAGTCAGGAATTTAGAGGAAACTAGAGGCCCAAGTTTTAGAAAATTATCCATTTTTTTTATACAAATTTTATAAGGTCAATTGACCTGCTAAGTTAGTGCTAACAACCAAAAACAAGAACTATGCCTAGCACTTCAAAGCCCATTTTCATGCGCTACTTTGAGCGCTTATTAAGGGAAAACTGAAATAATACCAATCAATTTTTATTTTAGTTATTGAGATCAAGGATAGAAGTTATTTGACAATACAAATCAGGGATTTGTTGCCTTGTTGACGCCACTCATTTGCCCGTTTGATTTTGCCCTAGTTGATACAATATCCCGCCCCCGCACCAGATTAGTCTAGGCAACCCATGCTCGGCACTTCATGCACCACATAACATTTTTTAAATTTTAAGTCTGTGAACTCGATAAATGCGTGAGAAAATAAAGGTTCAGACATCCTTTCTCTCTTAGGATAACCATACGTTTTTGAAATGACACTTAAGATACTAATTCACAAGTAGAACCAGTATTAGATTTGAAATTTGAGCCCCAAAAATGGTCCTTTTTCCCAAATTTAAGATATGCCGCCTCATAGGCTCACCTTGATATTTGAAAAAGATAGAGAATTTCAAATGAGATTCAATGCTGCTATCAATGATAGTCTATTATTCAATAATTCGGATGGATAATTATATTCTAGCCCAAGGCATTTTTCAACGTTCCACTTTTGGTATCGACGGTCGAAATTCGACCTTACTTGAAACTTACGCTGTATAAAGCCCACTACCCCCTCAATTTGAATACTTTTGGCCAAACTTCACAAATTAAAACAAGCGCTTTCGGAGATTTAGCAATTTCAAATATCTTTCTATGATTGACTCATCAAATCAAAGTGCTAATTATGAGGCGATAAATAACTCGCGCGTATCCTCCTTGCGCCATTTGTCTGTCGCGAAACGCCAGGCAGACTCCATATAATAAAATTAAAATCTTATTAGAGGTCAGTCATTTATAGTTCTTTTTTCTTTGAAATAAGCTTTGAGTAATAATAACACACGCGTATTCCAGCAGCAATGCGTTACGGTATTTACCCAGCATCTATATTTTTTCTTGCAAACATTAAGATACAGTCCCTGGTTACTGATTGGTACGTTTCTCACTCGTACAAACTGCCTACCTGAGACAAGATTCAAAATGTGGTCAATGTGTCTTTAACTGGTACCGGTTTTTGGAGGTGTTAATCAAACTTCTGTTCATATTTATAAAAGCTCCAATAGACAGAATTGGAGAAAAAAATCAAAACGCAGTGCGTTTAACGCACTCTTTCAAGTTTTTCATAGATTTCAATGAATTATTGGGTGTGTTCGGAGTGACCAAAATTTTGGTCACTATGACAAAAATTCAACCAATCAAAATGGATTATATTGAATTGAGAGCTTGTGATTGGTTGCATTATTTGAAAAATTTTGGTCACTCCGAGCACACCCGAATTATAATGATTTTCAAATAGCGAAAAGCGTGAAAATTGAACCTTTATTGACATTTTGAAATGCTGCATGAAAAAATAAATCAGACTACAATAACAATTAATTTACATTTTTTTTGAAACTGACTGTATTTTATTTATCTTATACATAAAAATTTTTATATTGCAATTCGAATCTAACTACAAAATTAATCAATTTCAATTAAACTTTACTAGTACAAATCTCCTTACTGGGACAACTTTTTTTCATGGGTAACACTGTGGGTTTTTGTATCAGTTAGGGAGCGATGTATCAAAAGTTGATTCATAATATCATACGGCGAATACTACTAACTGAGCAGTTTCAAATTGTTCTCAGAGCGCTGGACCATTAAAAACGCTTATCGCTAAAATTTTAAGTTTTCCGGAAAATCATTCTTTGGGAAAACATTAAATTAAGCTTGATGGTTAGCTCATTACGGTAGATCAGCAAAGTATTTTGAGCATGATATGAAAGATCTATTTCTTAGATATTACCCTGGAGACTTTACCATAAATTTAATATTTGATTTTACATTCGGAAGTTCAATTTTTTGGTTATGTCCGGGTTTATTGTTCCGAAAAAAGGAATTAATAATCCAAAATATGAAAAGGAAATAATAACTACTTATCCATTTTAAGCCCAGTCGTCAGGCGTTCCCAGGCTTTTTCAAGAGAGTTCGCATATACCAAATTATTAATACAAAAAGTCGGCACGCTTCATGGAGTTTCTTATTATTAAGATACAAACTTCTCACCTGGCAAATTTCGACAACAATTTCAATTATAACAGCCAGGCCAAATCTCTTAAAGAGTCTGTGAGTGTGAAATCGGTACATGAAAAATAATTTCAAGTTTGAATGGCCTGCAATTTTTTTAAGGTGTGCTCGTCCTTTAAAAATATCGCACCCTAAAAAGTGAATCAAAAACAAATTTGATAATGCCGCCAAGCAAAACCCCAGGGTCAAGTTGCTAATAAACGTATTAGCAATTACGAACTTAATTAGTATTCAAAAAGCTTAAAAGTGAATATTAACATGAGAAAGTTGAAAAATTGTTTTTTTTTTGGTTTGAATTTGCATTTATTTTATTAATTTCCTCATAATTATTACAGTTTGCGCCCATTATCGCAAAATTTGCCTTTTAGCCAAAATACATCCGCAATCACACTTTTTTTTCTATAATCCTTCAAGTGCGCACATCGTCGAAAGTGCAAATATCGCAGAAACGCCCACGCAATTTCAGGTTGTTATTACAAATTAATGTGATTGCGTCATTGAATGACGTCATTTCTCAAGATTAAATTTCCCAAATCTGCTTTTTTATGTTATTATTTGATTGTGTTTGGTGGGGTACTTAATTCTAAGCATTTTGGTAATTAAGTTAATTTAAACCAATTGTATAACTTCGTATAAAATTGAAAATCTGTTAAAATAATGACGTCATTTCGACCGCCCACGCGTTATTACATTTTCTAATGAATTGCCAATATCTCCTAAAGTGCCCAATATCACCAAGATGTTTTAGCAAAAAACTTGTATAAAACCCCCTTGTGATAGATATTTATTTGAGCGCAAGCTATTTCAAATTTGATTTCTCAACAATTCGAATAATATTATTATATTGAATAATAAATCCCTAAAATTTGCATTTTTTGGAAAAAAGTGTGCATAATAGGTACATTATACTGTCACTGTTATCCATAAATTCCCAAGCTCTGTTACAATGTTCAGAATTAGTAATTCATCAACATAATAAAAATCGGCACGCTTCATGGTGTAAGTCGAAATCGTTTTATTGCTTGTCATTATTGAAAATGGCAACAACAAAGAAAAATAATATGTCCGTTTTCAAGTCATTTCCGACTTCTTGACGCCGGAATATACAATAATTATAATCTCAAAATAGTTAATTTTACATTTTTGTCTGCAGACTTTTGTATGAATAGAGTGAACATTTTATTGGGCATTTTTGGCGATATCGGCAGATTCGGCGATATTGGCACTGAAAGTATTTTAGCTAAAAATCGTGATATTACGTAGGTTTTTTCGGCAAATTCGGTGATATTGGCCGGGCGATATCGTGCCCTCTGTATTCTCAGTTTTGACTTGACATGGAATCGTCTATACTAAATCGGAATAGATTTTGTTAATACAAAAGTAGATCCCAAGACTTTATTTATTTTTGATTCTGTTCCTATCTTGAGACTCATTTTGTTGTTTTTGACGAAATTTATTCTTTTTAAAATTCGGAAACATATTTTGAAACTTTTCAGACAACACTTATCTTGGAGACCGTTTTTCGCGGGGGCGGTCCTCACTATTTCATCTCCTCAAAAATGCCGCTGTTTGGCCGCCAAACTTTGGCGGATTCGCCTACTGAAAATTTGCTGATGAACAAATGTTCTTATGGGATATCAAACTTTTAAACCTAAACGCGTCAAATAAGCGAATATGTTTGAAGCTACAAAATAGCTAGAAAAAAAATCTGAAAAAGCGAAAAAAACTTTGAAAATTCCGGATTTTTTTTGTTCATTTGGCTTGTTTTGCACTTTTAAAAACATTGACAATCGATTTCAGGCATCTGTTTAACAGAATACAGGCAGAAAAATCAGAGTCGCATACGCCCTTAAAGTATTTCGAATATTATTTATAAGTATTAAACAAAACTCTTATGAATGTTGAGTTTATAATAAAACATTGGGCTTATTTTTGCAAAAAATACAGTATCGAAAATCGGGATTCCCGATCCTAAATTATCGTTCCAGATTCAGAACACTGACACCATGGTTGTGCACCAGGTAGTTGAATATTTTCAAAGACAAATACAAACAATCCATTAAGCAATGTACAATCATTCACATAGTTTCCAGATCGAGTGTTTGAGATTATTTTTTGAATTTAGACTCCAAATTTACAATATTTTTGACCTTATTTTTATCTGCATAATATTGACTTCAAGTAATATTTTGTAGTTGCGAGTCGCAACTTGCGACCTCAATCGTCTGTATTGGTAAATATTCAAAAGTTGTCAAAGTTTTATGAATCACTGATTCTCGATATCCCTTTACGAGGAAGATAGATATTTTCTAGTTTGGTCTAGTACTTTAAGTAGTACCAATGTACTAGACCAAACAGGAAAATATCTACCTTTCTCGTTAATGGATATCGTATAAAGACTAATCCGGATTATGATTATAATTGATTAATAATTATCGTGAGACTCGTCCTTGCAGGACACTAGACTAAAACATGATTCACTAAAAATAAATTGAACGCTCTAACTATCGTCAGAAAATATTTTTGTAACAACAGCTCAAAGATGCGTACCAACTTTTCCTTGATTTAACAAAAATGCTTATTAGTAACCTATCTTCTAAATAATTCTAACTTAGATTTTTAAAACTGAATATTTTTTTATATATTTTTTTATGATAATTCCGTTTCAGCCTGCAAAATACAACCAATTTGAACATACAAACATGAAAATCCCCTCAAAATTTTGTCGTTTTTGTGTCATCTATTGGTTATTAAGTAGTTATCAAAATTATTTTATTAGCCTTAATTTTGCATGTTTTTGATAATAAGGTTTAAAAGTTGTTATTAAATTTACTAAAAAGTTTCTACCGACATTCTAAATTCCCCACTTTGCAAGCTCACTTATTGTTCTGTGAACAAATCTTTACTTTTGAATAATGATGAAAAACTGTGATATCATGTATTTTAAATAAGTAAAGTTATAAAGCTAATTAAATTATAAATAACCTTGTAAAAATTTTTGAAGAAAAATATATTTGCCCTGACACGTCCTAACATAAATTTCTTCTCTTTTCTAGTCCTGAATGACCTCATTTTTACAATTGAAATAATCTTAGATCTGAGCGAGATCGTTCTTTATAAAAAAATAGCAATTTAACACTCCGGGGCATATAGCCTTTTGAAATGCTATTTTTTGAGCGCTTATTACGGGAAAAGTAAAACTGCTTGCAACTTTATTGTTCTCTTGTCCTCGAGATTAAGGATATACTCAGATACTTAAATAGTATGTAACCCACATTCTGACTTTATATTCCCTATGGAAAAGTGACATTACCAAATTTTGTTTCAACCTACGCAATTATATTGTGAAGAAATGGGAAACGTCAGAACAAAAATAAATAAGGGAAATGATTAAGAATTAAATTTTCTAAAAAGTGACTTCCTTAGAAATAAACTGCAATTTTCGGTCTTTAATCTACAAGTGTTTTCCGAATCAAAAACCCAGCCTACGCAATTTATCGGAATCACTTTTAAAGAAATAAAAATTTATTCAGAGCCGTCAGGACAAAAGTTGAAAATGCAGCAGTTTCAGAAAAAATTTTCCTATAAAATGAATCATTCGGAAGCAACCTGCAAATTCTGGTCTTTAATTTACAGGTGTTTATTAAAATAGCTTCATGCCTCGGAGGGTTAAACATAAAAATATAAGCAAAACTCTTCCATTTTTTTCTTAATTCACACTTAAATGGCACTGCATTTATGTGTACAAAAAATGCGCATTTAAAAAATTTTACATGTTTGGCTTTAGTCTTGCCGAAGAAATATTTTGCCCTTATCTTGTCAAATAAAAGATACTCTTATGAATCCAATTGTGGATATGAGTGGCATTGTTATGGTTGGTTAAATATATTCCATTTGTGCGTGTGCGTGGGAAACACTTATGACTGTCGCACTTTTCATCTCCAGCTATTGAGCCACAATTTTCTCAGACTATTTTCAAAAACCATTATTTTCTTTCATTGTGTTATATTTTCACAGGTGTGTTGTATATAAATAAAATACAAATGAAAATGAATTATTGCCTTAAGGAAGTGGGTGTCGCAAATTTGAGCCTCTTCCAAGGTCATTTCCCGTCAAACAAGCAAAGGTGATATCCCAAAAACATTTGTAACTAACAGAACCAACCTTCGGCGGTAATTTTAAACTTAACAGTAATCTGATACAATCCACCTACGCCGACACCTACGCTTTTAAAAAGCCTCCTAAAAGACACGCAGTTAGTGCCTACTCCTTCAATTTCATCATTTTTTATTATTTTTTGTGCAGGCCCGGAGAAGCCTTACGAATAATGCAAAAGCGCTTTTGTTTTAAAATTTGCTTTCAGCGGACAAACCGCGAAAAAACAAAATTAAAATTTTGAAATAATCACTTTGGGAGGCTCAGGCAAAAGCTATCTCCTCCACAGTTTGAGAGATATAGTTTCGACTAACTGCATCTGAAAGCCAAGACTTGTTCAACAATAAACTAGAAAGTTTTTTTCGAAATTTTGCTTCGGCGTCTCTTGTGGGCCATGTTAATTTTCATTTTAGCAAAATGTTTGAAATGTCAGTTTGGGAGGCTCAGGCAAAAGCTATCTCCTCCACCAGTTGAGAGATACAGTCGACTCATACTGCATCTGTAAGCAGAAGACTTTTTTGACAATTAACTAGAGAGTTTTTTTCGAATTTTGCTTTGGCGTCTCTTGGGGGCCATGGCAACTTTTCATTTTGAGCCTTAATTTTTGACAACAAGAAAAATGCTTCAAAATAATTTTTCCGTAAATACAAACACTTTTTAGGATTTTGGTGCAATTTTAACTCGGTAACGTCAAAAGAAAAACAATGAGCGCACTTTCAATTAAATCATAAATAAATCAATAATTTTGTTTTCGTTTTTTTGCTGTTTTGGGCGCCGAAAGCAAAATTTAAAAACAAAAGCAATTTTGCATTATTTGTTAGGCTATCCGGAGCCTCACGCAAAAAATAATAAAAATGATGAAAAATTGAAGGTGTAGGTACGAACTGCGTGTCTTTTAAGAAGTTTTTTAAAAGCGTAGGTGTCGGCGTAGGTGGGATTTATCAGATTACTGTTAAATTCAAATTTACCGCGAAGGTTGGTTCTGTTAGTTACAAATGTTTTTGGAGATATCACCTTTGCTAGTTTGGCGGGAAATGACCTCGAGGAAGCTCAAATTGGCGACACCCACTCCCTTAACCCCCACGTCCGCCGCTGTGTTTTGAAACACAGAGACCAAAATTATTACGGGGAAGTAGTATTTTGGCTGGAGGAATAACGAAACAGAACCCCGATAGTTCCACATATTTTGAATTTGCTTAATTTTGATGACTTTAAGCAATATCTCATCAGACCGGAAATGCATTATTTTTTGCTACAGTGATACAGTATGTGTTTTTTTTCAGAGGGAAGAGAATCTCAAGTGTCCGGAAGAATCGTCTATAATTTGGGGAGAATTCTCCCGAATTGTTTACATTTTGTTCCCGTGAAAAAAACACATACTGTATATACAGTATAAATTATTCGAGGTTTTCGAGAAAATATTTCAGCATTATTTGTTTTGTGACAGCACACCCTGGTGGTGGAAGGAGCACTCTTTTTAATTTCTAAACTGAGATCAAATAAAAACCAACAAATATATTTATTTTAGTAGGGTTTTTTCGAGATTTAATTCATATATTAGTTTTAATTAAAAAATTGTATTTTTTGACGTTTCGGTTCATTTCATAATCCTCAAGTGTGAAGTAAATGAATTTGAACATTTTCTATATTCAAATCATTTACTTTGATTATGGAATAAACCGAAACGTCAAAAAATACAATTTTTTAATTGAAAACATAATATAAATATATTTATGAGGGGAAACTATTCCAGCGTGGGTACTTTTTCAAAACACTGTCTCTTTTTGAAGAATTTTGGCATTTAGATTGTCTATATTTTTTAAAATGTTCACGACAAAATGCGAGCATTGATGATGCACTTTGGCGCTAAAAAGCAAAAAATTGATTTTGGGACCCTTTGTGTTGAAACGTATGAAATTTCAAGTGTTCTTATCGACAATACTGATCTTGGGAACATCGCCCTCGCTTTTTAACCAACGCGATGGGGAACCAGTTGGATTCAATAGTGTTTTATAATATCACGTGATTAATTTGAGTGTTGTTCCCAATATAAGTATTGTAGCAAATTACCGGAATTTCAAGGGTCACCCTGAACAAATCTGCGAAATTCCAATTAGCCAGTTGACCGCCTCGGCTCTAGGACATCTATAGCTGGATGAAAAATTACTTTTTTTTCGATAATAATATAACTTTATTTTCAAAAGATTTGCACAAAAAATTTTGGTACATTAACGATAAAATTTTAATCATGGATAAAAACCTCTATTGGAGGTTTTCGTGATTAGGTGAAAGCAGAAATGTACTAGACTCGATTTTATTTTGAGAAAATACTGTATGGACTCTATGCTTATCGAAAGGTGCATAGTGTTTTTAGGTAGTTTTAGTCAAAGGGCAGTCGAGTGATTATTGAACCTTCAACATAAATACATTGATATTTCTCAAATTGAGTTGTTTTCTCAAAATTGTGATTGATTAAATATTTTCTTGCATAATACGGTTTTAAATTTACGTTTTATCTGCATACTAAAATGCGTTTCTGATACTTTAAAGACACGTTACGTGACATTTCACACATTTCTGTTTGTTTCGATGCATTTTTTGAGAAGTATGATTTTTGATAGGCTCGATGAAATCCCAATTCTCAAGAAATAAATCTGAGACAGAAAAGTGAGCGAAAAATGTCATTAATAACCTTTACAACCTAAGTCGGCTTTCCGAAGTCGTGAGAACCTACCCATCCCCAAACTTGGCGTACGTACATCATGTTTGTTTATTCACATTTTTTCAAATTTGTGGTGGAATCTATTTTTTAGCTTTTTTTCCATGAGCTACAATTTTTGTTTGTTTGTCATCAACGGGCCCGATTTTCCCACACTTTTTTGTGGCCATTTTTATTCGATAGATAATTATTTTCCCGTGCCGTCAGTCATACTTTTTTAAAATAAGATTATTCTTGAGCAGTAAATTCAGTGAACTTGTGCCAAGGTCTAAAAAAGTAATTAGGAGCCCTTTGAAGCTAATCAACTCGGGCTTTTAACTCTGCGATACAAAAAGTTTGTGGGAAGAGCTCTGGAATAACAAAAAATGTAAACGATTCTCAGGCCAAAATGATGCACAATTATTAACAATGATTGCGTTTTTATCAGTTAAACTCAATTAAACATGCTTATGTTTTCAGCAAATACAGAGGAATTCACCTCTGAAACATTGTAATAAATAATGATAAATAGTATTGAAAACATGTTCAAATATGATTGGATCAAAAAATCGAAGATGGTCAATCTGTTTGTATCTGATCGACCAAAAAATAGAAATTTCCGAAACTTTGAATAGCAACCGATCAGATCGACTCAAAAAGTAAATAAAATCTTATTAACAAATTAAAAAGAGTGGGGATAAACTCTATTCAATATAAAACATGGCCCTTGAAAATAAACTCTTGAATTTGAATTTCGAAAATTCTGCTTCTTTAGTGAATTTAGAGTTCGCACTGAAAACTTCTCACATATTAATATTAATGTGACATATCACCGGTTTTAAAAGGTATTGGTCGCTGGAATTGAATTTTCGATGAAAAGTTAGCCACATATATAGAGCCACATATAAAGCTTTTAGGATACTAATAAGATTAGCCATCTTTTAGAAATATCCTTCAGCTTGTGGATAAGAATCTCACACATTTTTGAATGCATACTCTCCTTCACACATAAGCGTAAGAAGAGGACCTAAGTCAAAATGTTCAAACGATCTCTTCCCAGGTTGTATGTGACAATTATCTGAAATTTGTACATAAATTACACAAGTGGTCAAACTTAATCTTGGCCAATTTTTCGAATTTTGCTGTATTTTTTCTAGAAAATCGACAAACACCGCTTTTGTCAATTTTTCGTCGAAAAAACTATCTCCTCCTAAAAAAAATTATAAAATTCGATCAAATTGTTTTAAAACTAGCTTACAAAAAAACATAACTTAATCTCGGGCACTTTTTAAGATTTCGCCCCCAACTCTGAAAAGGTTTTTTTTGGGTACCCATGAGAAACATTTCGAATAAAAGGAACGTCAAGGTGATATTTTGAATTTTAAGTGGCTTTATTAAAGCAAACATTATTTTTGAACTTCCTATTCAAAAATACGAAAAACGCGAAAATTTTCAAAAAAATTCTGATAATTTGGTCGGTAGTACACTTCTCATTACCCTAATCAATTTGGAGCATTTTCAATGCCTTAAGGGGGTGGTCATGTCTGATTTAATAAAAGGCCTTATAGGCATTAAAAATGCTCCAAATTGATACGTGGTGATAATTAAGTGTACTAAGAACCCAATCATCAAAAATTTTGTTTTCGAAATTTACGCATTTTTTCGATTTTTTTCTAAGTATTTTTTTAAAGATGAAGTTACAAAATAACGTTTGCTCAAATTTGACAACTAAAACTTCAAAATATCAACTTGACGTAAGCCAACTTTCTCATCAGTGTTTTACTGGCTTTTATTTTAGCTTACTTTCGAAAAAATTGGAGCACATTTTTTTTTGAAATTTTTCAGATTTTTTTCGAAAAATCATATTTTCAAGTCTGCATCGAAATTTGAGTAAAACGCCACTGCAATCCTTCAAAATGCAACAAAGTGTACTGTAAAAAATTTTGGCCCTGTTTTGAAACAAAACCTCGGAGAAGATAGATTTTTAAGCCAGAAATCATGAAAAACGGTCAAAAATCGTCAGTTATTTGACCGCTAAGAAATCAGTCATCGAAAAGACAAAACGCTCACTGCAAATCTTAGTTTGCTTTTCCACGTTCTATGTCAACTTTTGAACATTTCAATATATGGTCTCGGAGGAGATATATTTTGAAATTTCGCGAAGTGACCTCCTGTTACGACTATGTGACGATTGGTGTAGTCATCAAAATCTAAGTTTGACCTTCGATTTCACAAGATAAAGGCTAGGTCTACAAATTGGCATTTTTGGAATTATTGCTTAAGCTTCAGATTTTCCTAAACTGGCTTTGCAAAATTTCAAATCAGACATGAACACCCCCTTAAAAGCCTCGTAAAACCAGCAACCAGTACCCCCTCAAAAGCGCTTTACTCTTTAGTTGACATACTTTAAGAGGTTGAAAACACATTCAGTCTAAACTTCGAATTTTGGTATCATGTGTTACAAATTTTTACGTGATGTTTTATCTCTGACCAGATTCACTCCGAGACGATACTATGATTCACGGATTTATCGAACAAAGAAATTTTTTCGGTGCAAGCAATCCAGCACCTAGAACCCCCGATAGGGGTCCCTTGACTTAGGCAGCTTGAGTCAGACTGTTAATGAATTTTCAAATTACAAAAATAAAGCAGTTTAAAAGTTTGCCTTAGTTAATTCATGGGTTAATCTAAAATTGTTCTGATCATTTTTATGAGGCAACTGAAGTATGTCCTGAAAAATTTAAAAGAATGGACCAATTGTGTAAAAAATTGTTTTTCTAGTGAATTTCGACAGGAACCCTATCATAAGGGATACAAAAATAAGTAACGTCGTTTAAGTAAGCACGCTAGATTTAGTTGTCTTAAGTTTATGACACCGATATTTATAATAAGTTAGATTTGGCAATAATAAGCGTTTCGGTTTGAAATATAGTTTCCGCTTCCGGTTTACATTCTGACCGGTGTATAAATTGATTTATGCTCTGGAGTTAAAAAAAAATATTTTAGATAACTGTAAAAATACATATAAAGTGTACTGCTTTTGATCTTTTTTTCACGTGTCGTCACGGCCCAAATGACAAGGCGCAGCGATAAAAATATGTGTGAATTTAACAATTTCAAATCGAAAATTTTCCAAAAATTGTGCCTTTCGAATGAAGCTTTGAATCCTGAGTCAAATTTTTTCATTTGAATTTTTCGATCTTTTACGAAATTTAATTGGATTGAATTTTGAATAAACAATCGAATCGGTTCCAACGAATCGTTATCAACAATTCGACTTTTCGAAATGAAAAATCTTATCCGATTCGAATTTTCGAAAATCATTTTATACCAGTCAAAAATGCAAGCTTTTGAGTCATGACAATAAAAATACGAGTCTGCTAGACGTGTAACACTTTGATTCTAGCTAATAAAACAGTATTAACCATCGTTCAACGCTTATTATAAACCGGAAATGTAAAAAATTACAATATAAAACCAAGTAAATAATTCTTAGCAATAAATTCTGCTCATTTGATGTTTGAAATAGTCTATAAGTAACCTATTTCTCACCATCAAACAAAATCGAATTACCTTAAAGCCCCCATTTGTTCAGAAAAGGTAAAAAGTATTATCGAAGACTCTTTCATAAAAACATTTTAGTGATTTTGAGAACATCAAAGAAATCGGAAGTGTCCGCGACGAATATATAATCCAGATACCGACTTGAGGGCGCCTAAAATGTAAAAACATTTTGCTAATTGCTTCAGATTATAACCGAAATCTGCTCATCAGAGCAGTTTGCTTTCAAATTTGTTCGTGAGAAAATTTTTATTTTGAAAATAAAGTTTCAACGGTCTGTGTGTTTGAAATTTTTACTAAAAACTAAATTATGACAACGGTTTGAATGACAAATAATGACTGCGACTTTGACATGTTTAACAATTATTGTGCGCAAAAGTATAATAATACTTTATGAACTTTAATTATCTTTGTGTACTTTATGTTAATTAATTCTGCCCAAGAAGAATTACCGGTATTCTTAAATTATTAATTTTTTTTTAAGGAGGTTGTAGGATTTACACCTTTTTTTTTAAACTACCACTGTAATATTGAGAACTCGCTCAGCAGTGATTTATTCTTGCGTAAGACGATTTGAAATAAGAATTGCCAAACTCAAAAATGGGTATCGATGTTTTTAAGCTTTCTTGTAGAGAATTTTTTTTTGGTCATTTTAAGACGAAGAATTTTTTTCTTTTGAAATTTTTCTAAAAAAAGGCGGTTTGAAGGTGCAAAAAATGACCTTTCAGTCTTCGGGTTCTCACGGAGTTAAAATAGCGGTATAAAAAATGAAACAAACTGACTCGACAGCGAAGGGTTTTCTCCAGGAGGTTTCTTTATTGCAACGTTATCGGATGTACCGCGGTATACCGTCTGGTCAAAATGAACCGGTAAAGTATAGCTTCCGGTACCGGAAGTGATATTTCAATGATTAACATGTATCAAAGATGCGCAATTACCGGTTTTCTGGAAACGATATTATGAACTAGGGGTCATTAGTGACCACAAAGTGCCGCTAGAATTTATAGCATTAAGAAATATCACTTTCGGTTTTCACTTAGTATATAAATTTCCTTATGGCGCCACCTTGCGGTGATTTATGACCCCTAGTTCACAATACTGTTTTCAGAAAACCGATACTTGCGCAACTTTTGGTACATGTTAATTATTGAAATATCACTTCCAGTACCGGAAACTATACTTAACTTATACCGGTTAATTTCGACCAGCCGGTACATCCGATAACGTTGCAATAAAAACCTCCACTAGAGAAAACTCTTTGCTGTGGAGTCAGCTTATTTTATTTGTGATACCGCTCTTTTAACCGTCTTTTAAAAAAAAGCATCTTATAGCATTAATCATAATAGCGCGTCCTGACGTCTCTGAGTAAATTTTTTTACAAGTGATTTTGATAAATTGCGTAGGTTAAGTTCTATTTTCATAAAACACCCGTAGATTGAAGGCCGGAAATTGGAGGTTATTTCTGAGGAAATCTTTTTTTAGAAAATGAAATTTTGAATCTCCTTCATTTTTGTTCTGACGTCCTTTATTTTTTCAGAAGTGAATTGCGTAGGTTGCCGATCACTCAGTAAAGGTCACTATTCTACGGAGTGAATAAAGTCAAACTTTAAATTAAATAATATAAAAATGTAAGTCTATCCTTATCTCAATGGCTAAAGAATAAGCACTCAAACTTTTTCGATTATAAGGGTTCAAAGTTGAGCCGTAAAGTGGCTTTGATGCCTGAAGGGGTCAAGAAAAATTTTGAGGAAATCTGAAACAAAAGTTTTTGATCTAGAACAGCCTCATTTTAACTACCTACATTTAACTCATTTGGCCTTGTACAGTAACCCATAATTTTCTAGATTAACCTGCTTCCAGGAGGCAGCTTCTTACGTCAAATGTTCCTGAAGTTCATCCATGTCATGAAGCATCTATCTTCAAAACCATAATCGAGTATCTTGCAGATGAAAGAGCAGATTTTTTGATAGGCAATACTTGGTATAATATCATTTTCGGCGTAATTATGTGCTATAACTTTCATAAACTTCCGTTCAAGACAATTATTGGGCGCCATTTTTGACGGGAAAAGTATCCCTTCAAAACACCATAGGAAGTCGTCGGCAAGTCGGAGCCAAATCTACTGAACGAAATGAATTTTCAATCGTAAAATGTGCATACAAACAAAGTGATTCATACGTAAACGGATATAAACTTCAGACAAAATGATGGTAGGGCTACAACATGCCGCGGCATATATCTGGCAATAATTTTTGGTTAAAAAGTATTATTTTGAACACTTTATAAAAACTTTTATATATTATTTTCGTGGCGTTTGGCGTATTCAATTTTAAAATTATATCGAAATATGCTACAGAGCGAGGCTCAATACCGCCGAAAGTTTTGCCTGAACAATTACAGGAGTATTTAGCATTTTCGGCGAAAGACAAATAAAGTTTGTTGTCGAAAAATGAAAAACGTGTGGGCATTCTATTTGAAGCCATAATTTTGAATTTTTTTTTCAATTTTATGATCAGTTTACAAATTGTATGGTCAAATAAAGTCAAATGCCAAAATGTGCATAATTAAGTATTCCACCAAACGCAATCAAGTAAAAATTCAAAAAAGTCTATTCGGGAAATTCAATCTTAAAATATGAGTAAGGTACGGACGAAGAAAATTTGAACGTTTAACGACTAAATTTAACTTAAAACAAAATTATAATTCTTATTTAGAATTTAAAAAGTAAATTATCGAATTTAAAATTTTTACGGGAGAATTCTATTATCTCGGGATATTAAGGGGATCGGTGCATTTTCACAGATAGGGATATGGGCTCTTGATGAAAAACTTTTTACTGGGTTTATATATTCTTCTCAATATAGCATCAAAGTTATGTTTCATAATTCAGGCAACTTTTGTAACCAGCGAATTTTTGCATTATGGCTTTTGAAAATTTTGAGTTCGAATTAAACTTTTCGAATTCGACAAATTATGAGAAATATTTGATAAAAGTTCCGAAGATTATGAAAAAATGCCTTATTTTCCGTTCAAAATTTTTTTTTCAATATTTGTTTCAGATCAACGAAAAAAACTCTACACATTGACTACTTTAACTTTACGACTGGGTGACCTTATATTTTTTATATGCTCTTTGAAAAACCATATGACATGGTTTAGTGATTTTTGGTAAAAAATAATTAGAATTATTTCGAAAATTTTTCTCATTTTTTGTTCAAAATTTTTCAAACTTATTTTTCCATAATCATTAGCTGAAAATATTGAAAATGGCTACTTTCACTATATTTAAATATGATTTCGTTATGTTTCTTCGCTCTTGTTTATACTCTGAATTATACTTTTTTGAATGAAAATACGGTTTGGGAGAAATTCATCGAAGCCTTTTTTAAATCAAGAATTAAGAAAAAAATTATTTCACCGAGACTTGCTCAATTGGTAAGCCAACCTGTCGACCGTTTTAATTAATTTCATTTCATTTTTTTCGATGTGCTAAAATTTTTTTTTTCGACTTTTTCCAAAAATTTAAATTTTTGATTTTGACTTAAAAATTGTATGAATTTAAACTTAATAAATTTTCAACGGTGGACAGGACCGTATTTTAGGGCTCCTGATTCATAAAAAAATAATTATTTCAAAAATTTCTATTTTTTATAATGTAGCAACCACAGTCCTCCGACGGTTAATAACAATTTTGAAACTTATTATAAAAAGATACAAATTAAGGCTCAAAATGCAAATGTAACAAACTTTCTAACCACTAGATAAGTCAATTTTATTTCACATTTTTCGGTCCTCATTAAATCAGGAAGAGTAATTGCATATCCTTTTACGAGGAAAATAGATATTTTATAATTTGGTCTAGTACATTATGTACGTCAAAAAGTACTAATTTACTAGACCAAATAAGAAAATATCTACCTTCTTCGTAAAAAGTTATCCATCTAAATTTTTTGGCCCCCTGATTTGAATAGTTTGATCAAACATTATTCAGTCATGTTGATTGGTCGAAAAACGAGTTCAAAGTATCAAAAGCCATCGAGTTGCCTTTTTGTCCCCTGTCAAATAATCTGCCAGTCTAGGGCCCGCATAAGCTGACACCAACTTTTGCGGCAGTCAAATTATTTCCGATAATCTCAATTATTTGTTCATGGGTAGTCTCAGACGCCTAACAGGAAGACAAAAAGGGAACAGCTCTTAATCCAAATCCGTCTTTCTATAAACTACAGTTGTTGCATGAGACGTTATCATCAACGGAAATGGCTTTTACCAGAAATGGTATTTTGGTATCAGTCCCTTGACAAAAAAGAGAGTTACCATTTTAAAAATGTACAACAATTCCTGACGAAAAATTATACATGGCTAACATTTCAAAAAAAATTTGAAGAAAAAAGTCTCTCATTCTAGGTAATAAGACGAATAAAAAAAAGCAACAGCTGTACTTCAGATTTAAAGCCAGTTCTGTCTTTTACTCAACTACAGTTGTTTCATGAGCCATTTTCATCAACGGAAATTGCTTTTACCAGAAAATGGCATTTTGGTATCAGGACCTCGTCAAAAATAAAATGTAAGTCACCTTATACGGAATAAGTTTTATTTTGGATTTCTTAATGATTCATTTCTTATAATAGGTCTGAAAACTGCCAGAGTTCGCTGAATTGAACAAAACAATTTAGAAATCCAAGAAATTGATCTAATATTTTATGCAAATTAACGTTTTTTCATTGTTAAATTCCAAGAGCCTATGCAGTATAACTTATACTGTAACTGTATAAGTGAAGAATGACACGGGACCCGTATAAATATAACTTGTATGATATAATTTATATCTATAACAGTACCTGCTAGGTCTTTTATGTGACTTTCAAATTTGCGTACTTGCGCTGTTTTTTGTTGCATTATAAATACAGGGGGGAAATATCGCCGAAAGTTTAACGCTAGAAATTTCGGCAATATTAGGCATTTTTGACGATATTGGCACTTTCGGCAAAATAGAGACAGAAGTAAATTTTTTCGTTTATAAAATGAAAACGCGTGGGCGTTCGAATTGACGTCATATGTCGAACATTTTTTTGATTTTATAAGAAGTTTTCAATAGGTTCAACTAAAGTGAATCTTCAATATGCGTATAATTATGTACTCTAACAAACGCGACCAAACAAAAGGTTAAAAAAGGTTTTGAGCTACCTGGTGGTCAGAAAGTAAGCCTCAAAATTTTAGAAATTTCAGTTTTGAATGCCTAAATTCAAAGCCATAATGATCAATTTGATGTCGCAGTGTGTTAACTGGTTTTTTATAACCTACTCTGAAAGTATTTGCAAACCCTCACTTTATTAAACTAAATAACGCGATTTTCGAATAAAAAATACTTGCAAGGGTTTTGCAGATGTTTTCTGAATTCAAGCATTAAAATTAATTAAGGTCAAATGTTTATATTAAATACCCTGAACTTCGAAATGTTTCAAAAAATTTTCTTAAGAAAATCGCGTAAACGGAATTCTCGATCAACTTTCAACTTCTATGCAAAATCTTATTTCTCCAAAATTAAAAATACCGGCTGCTTTTTAAAATACAAAATTGTATATTTGAGTGGGTTTTGAGTCACTTTAGGACCTTCGCTGAGCCTCGTTAATCCAGTTTGCCATTTAAAATACTCCTTCGAATAAATATCATTTTAACTATCTACATGTAAGATAATCTATATTTCAAAGTCGAGATTCTGCTGAACATTTCAAGAACCTGCGCCGTAATGTCGGTGAATTGACGCTCATTTGTTAAATTATATTTAATTGTGATTGTAACAACTTTTTCACATTTGTGATTGTTTGGCGGTCGCGTCAAGGTTAATCGTAGCTCTGGTGCGCCACCCTCAATACGATTTTCCGCCATCCGGCACGCGACTTACAAGAGCTAAAATTTTCTCTTTTTCAAGCTCAAAAACGAATATTGGGTTGGATAAACAACATTGATTTTCTTGTGAAAATATTAATTTTTAAACTTCTGAAAAAAAACATTATAGAGATGGCTCCAGGACATATAAGAGGAAATATTTCGAAAACCGATAGACAGGTAATTTTTCATAAAATTTTTGCATGAACCGTTTTTAAAATTTTCTTTTAAGACTTCCAAACCACTAATGGAAAAACGAAGAAGAGAAAGAATTAATAAATCTCTGAACGATTTGAAACAAATTTTACTCGAAGCCCTGAGACGTGACGTAAGTTAAAGCTGTTATAATTAAAATCATAAAACTTATGTAACAAGTTATTATTGAACGTGGGAAATCAAAGTTTTTTGCTGGAAAAATTAAAAAATGGCATTTTCAATCGCATTTTCACAAGAATTTATTAATGTTTGTTTTCCAATTTGTATGTTTTGTGGCACACAAATGCAAGGAGCACTTTTATGTTCGAACTGTATAAAACTCATACATCTAAATTAGGGCTTAATGGTGTAGGGAGTAGGTTGTGAAGGTGACCAGGATAGCATCATATTGAGTTATTGACGTTTAAATTCGAATTAAGCGAAATGATAAAAATTATCAGTTAACTTTTTAATTATATCCTTTTCCCAACCTATGTCCATCTTAAAAATGCTTACTATCTCTATAGCGCGTGTTCGAATCTCACTAATGTTGTCTCAGTCATTGTCTTGTGTATGATTATAGGCAACGGTGCTTGATATTGGGAGCGCCAAAGTTGATCGGTGTGTAATCACTCAAGCAATCATCAAGACAATCACTTAGACAACATCAGTGGGATTCGAACACACGCTTTAGAGATAGTAAGCATTTTTAAGATGGACTTAGGTTAGAAAAAGGATATTGTTAATTTATTTTATATTTTGTAATAATGCTTTTTTCATAAAATCAGTCCCATTCTGAATAACTTGCTCGCTTTGATTTGCGGGAAAGTTATAAGAAAAATATCAACTCATCCTGAATTTGTATGCCTTTGCAACGCGCTTCAGCGTTATCATAACAGTAGGGTCGCATGTTAATTAGCTCTTCGTACCAGGAGTCAGTAGTGGCGACTCGGCACCTTCACGATACGATCTAATTTGTCCAGAAGGCTACCGATTTGATAACATTTTTAAGAGAAGGCCACAGACCTGATCCAACTTTTTCCCGAAAACCGATCCGATTGGTTTAAAATACATTGTTTTTAGCTATTTTATGAAGTAAAAATGATTTTGTGTAGTGGAATTCCAAACGAAACATACACTTGAAAATTTTGGTGTTTTTCAAAAAATTATCTGAAAAATGTTCAAAGGATTCGAAAAACGTCGCCAACCCGATTCGATTTTTTCGGCGCGTCCACCATACCTATCTGACCAAAAAATCAAATGTACGGACCTCCTAGAGTTGCATGTTTTATATTTTGAAACATAATTTTTTATTCAAATTCTCATTCTTTTTTTAGACTACTTGTCATTCAAAACTGGAAAAGGCTGACATTCTTGAAATGACGGTTCGTTACCTCCGATCTATCCGAACTCGTCAAGGCGGCTATCCTTCTCCCACATCAACTCCTTATAATCCCGAAAATGTTGCCCGTTTCAAAAATTCATTCTCGCCCGAATGTCGAACTTCCCTGACAGCTATAATCTCTGTTGACGAGCAAAAATCCGGAAACTTTCGAGACACAATTCCTAGAATTCCCGGCTATAGTGAGCTACAATCCCGACAAATTCGAAATGTTATGACGGTCCCAAATTTCTCGCAGTTTATGACACCGAATCCAGAAATTTTAACTCAGCAAATAATCAAACGGGAACCGAATTCAACGGCAAATTCAAACGATTCTGAGTCCGATTCTGACAATAGTTGTACATTGTTAACAGAAAATAATATTTTGAGCTCTTCAACTGTTTTAACAGAAACATGTCCTCAGACATGGCGACCTTGGTGAAAAGTTTTTTTACCATGTAACTTTTTTTATTTATCAGTATTTTTTCAAAATTTCCGATTGTTCAACACAAGTGCTTTGCTGTAACAATTATCTTCAAATAAATAAACGACTCTTGTTTTAATTTTTTGAATTATCAATTTTTCAATCCAAAACCGGTTCCCGAAAATGTTAGCAATTTTTTAATTCAAAGGATATTTTTTCCATGATCCCAAATTCTTCGATTTTTTGGCAATTTTGCGGCAATTTGAATCTTATTAAAAGAGGTGGGCAGAGAAAATTAAAAAATTTTGAATCGGTCTTTCTGATCAAACTAAAAGTTATAGAGAGTTCATTTTACAATTTATCTACAATTTATTCAATAAAAATATTTTTATTTTTGAAATGCCCTAAAATGCCCTATCAATTATTTTGAGTTTTATTCTGACCTAACTCAAAGACTCCAAAACCTCGCCTGCTCTCAATATTTCTGGTGGTAATACCACCGTGGTATCCACCTAGGTTCATTTTACAATTTATCTACAATTTATTTAATAAAAATATTTTTATTTTTGAAATGCCCTAAAAAGCTTGCTTTAACCACCCCTAAAACCTTCTGAATTTCTGGAAATATCAATTATTTTGAGTTTTATTCTGACCCAACTCAAAGACTCCAAAACCTCGCCTGCTCTCAATATTTCTGGTCCTAATACCACCGTGGTATCCTCTATTTCTATGGGTCGGATTTCCAGTTTTTTGAGTTGTCCGATCCAACTTAATTTTTGGGAAGGATGGCTTTCTCAACAGTTTTTTTATACATTTATTACATTTGTATAAAAAAATTTCGTTAATTTTTTGTTGAAAGTGTTTTTTTTCAACAAATTTTCTCTATTAGTTGAACGACTATGTTTCATTTTAGCGTAGAAAATTATCACATCTGTGATTACTTTTGAATTTTTGTGCAAAATTATCACTCATTAGGCGTTGGGTTTTCAAAATTACAAAAGTATCCTAAATCTTTTGAAATTGCAGAAGAATAATATTTCATAATTTAGATATTTATTGCTGCTCCATGATAACTTTTTCATGTAATAATTCAAGTTTACGAGCATTGTAAATGACAATTTGTTACCACAAGACTCAATGAGAGTAATTAACTTTTATAAGCTCAAATCATAACAATTCAGCCTGTCCGAACTGTTCTCAAAAAGCGTTGATAGTACTGTCTTTTAAATTTTACTTTTTTTTTCCCAGACCTGTTGATATTGATGTAGCAAAAAAATTATTTACAATGTAAATTTAACATTTCGGTTTTGGAAACGACTCATCCAATTAAATTGCTACGAGGGTTCTGGATGCTGAATTTCATGCAAAAAATATCTTTTTTTTGTTAGATAAATTTAACAAATAAATACAATTTCCGGGTAAATCGGCCCTGAGAAATAGATTGCGAGTAATTTAAATTTGCAATTTCGACTTTAAAAATAGCTTTTTAAGAGCTTAAACCAAAATGAGCATATCACATTAATATGAAGAAAAATTTAATTTTTCGTTGAAAATCGACCAAGAAAAATATGTTTAAAAAAGTCCAACATTATTATTAACATGAATTAGGCTTTTATTGGTTTGTGAAAAATCAAAATAACATAAGACAGTTTTTCGAACTTTACGAAAATCAGTTTTACGAATGACCCGAACGTGAACTGTAAATTTCATGACAAAAAATGGTCGTCAACGTTGATGTTTTATTTTAATAGTTTGAATTAACTTGGATATATATCGCGAGTTTTTTGAGGTTAAAGAGAAATTCAGGATTGAGAAAATCGTTTTCGTTAATTATTTTACGAGTTTGTTACGATTTTTGATATCAATAAACTTATCACAAAATCATGAACAGTGTTCACGGAACAATATTTTTTTATTTTTACGTTGCAACAGTTCAAACAAAAGTTGGAAATAAATAAACTGAGATGAAGTTAGTTATCCCCTTTTCACACTTTGCCAAATATTTGGTCCCTACTACTAGATAACCAACTACGATTACTAGACAGGAACCAAATCTTCGGCATAGTGTGAAAAGGACATATTGTTCCTTTCAATTATGCGGTATCAGTTGTCAGCCAGTCAATGTACACAATGATGAGATTTACATGTATTTTTTAATTTTATTTTTAGTGAGAATATTTCAGGAAAAAGCGATTTTTAAAACTTTATTTTTTATTCTTTTTGTTCACACACTCAAGAAGCTGACATTGAAGATATTCTAGAACGAAAATTGTTCCTAGTCTTTCATTTATAAACATGTTTTGGGATCTGAAGGAATTTTTTAGTTCACGTGCAAAATAAATTACAATTTTTTTTGAAAAAAATAATTTTATTAAAACTCTACAAAATATTACAATTTTTTTTAAACAATTTTTTTAAATATAAATACCTTTGGCATAAGCAAATTATTGACCCTTTCCCTAAAGGTTCCTTTTTCATAGTATATTTGAACTAGAGCAACAACTGGGACGCAAAGCATTGAAGATAATGCTAAACACCAACCAAGAAGTTCACCCCATAATGGATAAACTTCGTCATTATCATATTTGATTGGACTGTAGAAGAATTAAAAATTAATGAAAATCTGAATTAATTTAATGAATCAAATAGTTAAGTTGAGTTAGTAGTTTAATTAATAGTTTAAAAAAAATAACCCTACCAGGGTTATCAAATAACTTTGTTATTTATTTGTTTTTACAACTTTATTGTAGCGTTAAGTGATATACAAGATAATACTTACTGGTCCCGTAAAACTTTGACGTCAGGTACGCGTCAAGTACGTTTTTTGATTGGTCAATACACAAGAGTCTTTAGGTTTCTGACGTCAAAGTTCTACGTGACAAGTAAGTATAATCTTCCATATAATTTACATATCTATATTCTTCATTCATTTTGTATATTTATTTCGAAATATTCTTTCATCATAAGAACCGTATAAAAGTTTCAACACAGTGATTCAAAATATTTAGAGTAAGACTTTTGTACCGGTAAAACCAGGGATTGGCAAACTGAAAAATTTCGCTGGGCGAACTGAGCCAGGGCGGGGCCAGGTCAAGGATTTTCTTCCGCCCGGGCGCTAGGCGACATCTAGGCCATTTTTTCGACCAGGGCGAAAATTTTCAGGCCGATTTCAGGGCGCTGGGCCACATCAAGGCAATTTTGAACGAGAGCGCTGGGCCACATCAGGACTTTTTCGATGAGGGCTCTGGGTATAATGGTTCTTTTTTGACCAGAGTGAATAACCGTGTTGTCGGGGGCTTTTATCCAGTGGCCGTTGTATCCGATGCCAAGGCCATTATTTTCTCCCAGGCCATGATTTTTGCCCAGGCCATAATTTTCGCCCAGGCAAGAATTTCGCCTGGCCAGAATTTTCGACCGAGCAATTATTTTCGCTCTGGCCAGAATTTTTGCCCGGGCCATTATTTTCGACCGGACAAGTATTTTCGGCCTGGCCAGAATTTTCGCTTGGGCCATTATTTTCGACTGGGTCATTATTTTCGACTGGGTCATTATTTTCGACTGGGTCATTATTTTCGACTGGGTCATTATTTTCGACCTGACCAGAATTTTCGCTTGGGCCATTATTTTCGACTGGGTCATTATTTTCGGCCGGGCCATTATTTTCGCTCTTGCGAGAATTTCGCCCAGGCCAGAATTTTCGAGCGAGCCATTATTTTCGCCTTGGGCCAAAATGTCGACCATGAGCGAAAATGTCGCCCGGGCGACTATTTTTAGTTTGTAAATGTCTGGGCCACCAGGTCGAGCTGGGCCAGGTCGTGGATTTTTTCGCCCGGGCGCTGGGCCACATCAGGGCGACATCTGGTCCAAAAGAAGTGGCCCAGCTTCTGCCGATCTCTGGGTAAAATAAGTCCGCTCATTTTGTCTTAAAAATACATGTCTTCTTTTTTGGAACATTTTTTTTGACAGCGTGTTCACACCGGTTACATTTTGGCTTTTGAAAACGACTTATCCGATTGAGTTCTCCAAGAGTATGATAGCTCAAAATGACCACACATATTTCTAAGCAAAATTAAACAAAAAAATTCAAAAATAGTTAGATTCGGACCAATTTTTTTTGTCACAATTTATTTTGAATATATGTGTGGTCATATTGAGCGTTTTAACAAATTAATCGGATAAGTCGTTTCCAAAACCGAAAATAAAAACGGTGTTGACACCATATTTACTATTGAGAGGCAGTTTGGATGGGAGAATGGTAATTTTGTTTTTCTTTTCAACTTTTATACCGTACCCTTTTCGGAACGGAACTCCATCTCAAAAACGCTTACTATCTCTACAGCGCGTGGTTGCTTGAGTGATTACACACCAATAAAATTAAGCGGTTCCATTATCAAGACCCTTGCCTATAATCATATTCAATATAATCACTAAGACAACTTTAGTGGGATTCGAACACGCGCTATAGAGATAGTAAGCGTTTTTGAGATGGAGTTCCATTCCGAAAAGGGTACTGATGAACATCAGATGATGAATGAATAATTCTACATTAATATACAAATGAATAAGAAATATTGAATTTGTTTATTCTGATGAATATAGCAACATATTTGCAACAATTTGTTGCTTATATTATTGTTTTCGAAAATACATATTGTTTTTTAATCCCTTCCTATAAGACACAGTTGAAGCCATAAATATGCCAATCGTAAAAAACGGGGTAAAATATTTCCAGCAATATCCAAAAAATGGGTGACATTTAGTCCCACACATTCTGCTTATCGTACTCAAATACTTTTCGGCACCATAGCCCCAGCCAATAGCTATCGCTTCCCAGAATGATAGCCAAAGAAGGGCAAATCCAGATGCACCAAATCGATCGAAAATTTTAAAGGAGTGGTACCCGCCTTCCATACAGAATAATAAACCGACGCCAAAACTAACTAACGTTACCACAAAACTAAATTTAGCACGATGACGCTGGAGAGACGGACAGATATCAGATAAGGCAGTTAAAAAGGATTCCAAACCGACCATCTAAAATAATAGATATACATTAGATTTTTAATTTATACAATGGTACCGCGTGAGTTTCACGTGGCGTCGAAACCAAAAGTGATTTGTTTATGATGCGAAAAAATGCGCCTTTAAAATGACCAAAAAATAATTCTCTACAAGATAGCTTGAAAACATTAATACCCATTTTTGAGTTTTGAAATTCCTTATTTTAAATCGTTTGAACACGTAACTGAAGACCCATACTTTTGCCAATCAAAATTGACGTCATAAAATAACCAAGACATGATAAATTTGTCTAAAATGTTTTCGCCACTTTATTTTTTCGCATGATTTCGAAATAATGTGCTTGCCAAAAATGAGCAAAATCCGAGAAAAAGTTCTATTTCTACTACATGAATCAAATGGTCTGAAACTCCTTGTTTCAAGTCTTGGCTCTGATTGGTCAAATGGCTGAAATTCATAACATTGGAGCCAGCTCATTGGCCTAGCCACGACCTGAGACGCTTCTGGACAAGGAAAACGACAAGCCTGATGAAGATTTTATCGTTCAACTATCATAGTTGAACTATGTATCAGAGTCGGATAATCGGACGTCTTCTTAACTATAATGGAAAATAATTTTTATAAGGGTTTTATTGACAAATATGGTCAAAACGCGAACCACGTCCAAACCAAAAAAGAACTTGATAGGCAAACTCTTTAATTTTTTATTTTTTACAATATTTTTTTTTTCATAGTTTAAAAAACGTCCGATTATCCGACTCTGATACATAGTTGAACGATAAAATCTTCACCCAACTTGTCGCTTTTCTTGTCCAGAACAATAAAAAACTATCGATTTAAATTTTTTCCTAAGAAATTGGACTGCTAACTTTTTCAAATATTTGAAATACATTTTATGTATCAGATTATTTTTAAAGTACCTGAGAACCAATTCCCAAGATTAAAATCATCGTAAAGAAGGCGACTGACCAAATAGGCGAATTCGGCATAAGAGTTAATCCTTTTGGATAAACTAAGAATGCTAAGCCAGGACCAGAAGTTGCAACATGTTCAATATCAATACCAGATTCACATGACATGAAACCAAGAAAGGCAAATACGGCGAATCCAGCAAAAAAACTTAAAACAAAAATTTATCAATCATTTTCGTCTCATTTAATAAGCGTTGAATAAACCATAATTTCGCTATGGTACCTTTCAAATAACAATCTTCATAAATCTGTTCGATTCGATTATAATTTTGACATTCAAAATAGAACCAATGAGATCCGATTATTTTTAAAAAGGTTTTAATTAGCACCAATCACTGAGCCAAATTTTATAATTTCCTGAGAGATTATTGAAAAGTTTTGATAGACAAATATCATGTCGAGATCGATAAATGCATCGTACTCTTAAAGGGATTGTGGGTGCTTCCAGCAATGTGCTGGGGAAAAGTAAGCCGTTTTTAAAACTCAAATATCTTTTGTGAGAATTGAGTGAACGTTTATTTTTCCAATTGTATATTGTAGTCCGTAACCTTGAGAAGTCAAAAATTGATTCATTCTTAGAAAATATTATCACATCAACTTTTTGATGCATAAAACCTAATTGCTGGTATTTCTCTTTATTGAAGTATACCGTCATATCCACGTATCCGAAAATGACATAATGCCAATATTATTTGTCAAAAAAAAAATTTCTTCAATATAGACTGATAAAAATGTTTTAATTCATTTTAATTTGCTGGGAATTTTTTTTGAAAATTCATTGCTATAGTTAAATGTAGGCAAAATGTACATTATTTTACAAAAAAAAAGTATAACTCACGAACGGTACATGCGATTTCTTTTCTCTTTTTCATAAATCATTCTCAATTATCTTAGTAAAATTAAAGACTGACAAAATTTNTTTCGATGGTAAAAAACTTTTTTTGCATGCAATTAATTTCTCATGTGCTGGATGGTCGGATACAAGAAAAACAATACCGAATTTGAGATCGTGGTTGAAAATAACTACTGCACCCACAATCCCCTTCAAAAAAAGATCGGTCATGTACTTTGCCAAAAAATGTTATGATTGAAACTCTAAAATTCTAGAACTCTGATCTATTTTTTTGTTTAGGTTTTTGCAAGACTATACAAAAACATGTTTCTGATTATTTTCTAAATGGCAGAGAAAGGACACTTTTTAATTTCGGAATTATTTTTTGAAAGTTACCTAAGAGCTAAATAAATTCACCAAAAAAATCAAAGAAATATTAATAAATCTATTTTTGTTTATTTTTCAGTTGCTGTTTTTGGTAACTTTTGATAACCGTATTAATAAATTTGCTTACCTTGTAAAAGAATTAACTAAAGATAGAAGAATAGAATCTCTATAACAATTATTGTCATATTTATTATAACTACCGAGTGCAGTTAATGCACCGAGTCCGATTGCGTAACTAAAAAATATTTGTGTTCCAGCATCAATCCAAACCTTAATAAAAAAGGTTATTATAATTAGTAATAATTAATAATAATTAATATAATTAATAAGTAATAATATAAAATAAATAATACTTATAATAATTAAATGAATTAATAATAATTTAATAATAATTAATACTAATTAATATTAATTTAAATATAATTAATAATTAATTAATAATAATAATAATAAATTAATATAATTAATAAAATAATATAATTAATAATATTATATAATATTAATATAAATTATAATGTTAATAATTAATAATAATAATATAATAATTAATAATAATTAATAATAATTAATAATAATTAATAATAATTAATAATAATATAATAATAATTATAATAATTAATAATATTAAATAATTAATAATATAATTAATATTAATAAATTAATAATAATTAATAATGATAATAATTAATTTAATAATTAATAATAATTAATAAAATAATAATTAATAATTATAATAATTAATAATATTAATAATAATTAATAATAATTAATAATAATTAATAATATATAATAATTATAATAAATAATAATAATTAATAATAATTAATAATAATAATAATAATTAATAATAGTTTAATAATAATAATAATTTAATAATATAGATAAAATTAATATAATATTATCAATAATTAATAATAGATTAATAATAATTATTAATAATTAATAATAATTAATAAAATTTAATAATAATTAATAATAATTATATAATTAATAATAATTAATAATAACCTCTGTTTCTAGCAGCTTTGAGAAGTCGGGTTTGAGGTAAAAAATGATCCCATCCATAGCACCAGGTAAACTCACAGCTCGAATTAATAGAGCTGTCAATACAAGATAGGGATAAATTGCTGTAACCCACGCGACCTAAAATAAATTTTCATCGATGAGTTGATCTTGAAAAAATACCGTTAGTAGTTGAGCCCGCGAGATTCTCCAGAGATCAAACATTAGAAAGTTTAGGTTGTGGTCGTCATTTTGTTGAATAAATTTACCTTTCCTGAACTTCTCACTCCCTTACAAATGCTCAACCAACATGCCAGCCAAGCAAGTGCCAAGCATCCGACAAGTTCCCAGCGAACAGATCCTTGATCAGTTATTTCCGAGGTCACACCTTAAAATTCAGGTTAAAAAATTAGTTTAATGTTCTGTTATTTATTTGAAAATTCTGACTTCAAATTAGTTAATTTTCATTCTTGATGGGAAATTGTCGGAGGAGTACAAATTGTTCAGCCGAATATTATTTTCTCTGATATAAACATCTTGCGTTACCAGATTAATTGGAAATTCAAGCATGGCTCGTCGAATTAGAAAACAGCTGGTTCCTTTTTTCGAAAAATGTTTCTCCTGCTCTTGGTTTCTGATTTTTTTAAGGGTAGAACAATGATGTTTGGCTCAAATTAAGCTGGAAAAACGTGCGTTAATCACCGAGGTGAATTTTCGAAAAAAAATTGTTCTTTTCAGAAAAAATTGTTGCTTTCCAGAAATCGTGTTTTGATTTATCAAAAATTAAGAAATTTCAATTTGTTTTATACGAATTATTTCTGAAATCATCAAAAAGTACTTCCTTAGCTATGTTTGAAAAAAGACCTGCAATATGTAACATATTATATATCCCTTTATCACCTTTTGCATGATCTGAGAGATGTGGGCTGAAAAGAAGAGAAAGCGGCCTCATGAGTGGCTAGAAGGGGTCTTAGGAGTGTTAGGATTGGCTCCCTAAACCCACATCTCTTGGATCATGCAAAAGGTGATAAAGGGATATATGAATTTATGAATATTATATATTATATGGTTTTTATCTTGCATATTTTCAAAAACATAATTCAAATGAAATTGTGGAAATTTATTTCAAGAGCCTCAATTAGCTACGACCACCTTTTTAATAACTTTCCAAAGATTGCATCTGTGATTGAGAAAGCTTTGATTCGTATATTTTTTGCAAAAACGATTTTGCAGTCAATTTATTTTTCAATAACAATTTAAATACTTGCCTAAAACTCTGTTTTCCCAGAAATCTTCCACTGGAGATCTTCTTCCAACCATAACTTCAGTATAATTTATTTTTGGAGCACAAGATCCAGTGAAATTTTGTTTTGGGGGGACATAACATGTCGTGGAATTTGACCAAGGATTGTCACAGTTCTCCCAAGGTAAATTAGTGGTGAACGATTGAATCATGTAGAAAATAGCCCAGGCCAGTACCATAATATAATATACATTACAGAGAAAAACGCAAACTGCGGAACTTATACCAACTCCTCGAAATAGTGGTACAAGATCCCAACAGGCTATTCCACCAGCTTAAAATAAGGGTTATTTATGGTCGGTTTTTCAAAATTCAAGAAACTTCAATTTTTTTTATATAAAATATCACGAACATTTTGTTGTCAGTTAAAAAACTTGCAATAGTCATTTTTTGAGATAATCGAAATCATTTAATACGTAAAATTCAAAAAAGAAGTTTTTATAATTTATATTTCTTAGTTTATTAATTGAACAAAAAACGCTTATAAGAATGGTACCCTTTGGCGCTTAATAGCCAAAACTGCGACCATAATTTGATTTTTGGCTATCTTGTGGTGAAAAAAACTAAAATCCGAAATGTTTTTTCTCAAATTTTTGACCTCGGACATCGTACAATACTAATGAGGGATTCTCCGAATTTGCGACATTTTTTGTGTGGGCTCAGCTATTGTGTTTGGTATTACACATGAGCGACGCGCATTGTATCCACACAACACCGGATCCCCCTGATCCCCATTTTATTACGTTTTTGGCAAAATAAAAGCCTTGTCCCGATTTTATAATGAATAATGTCAAGTTATTTTTCGATGGAAATTTCACACTCAAAATCAGGATCTGAACTCAAAGTCATTACGAAAAAATGCATTTATTAAAAATAGAATTATTAATTTTAGGTGACTACTAATTTGAATTTTTCCTACCAACCCGAAATTGGGATTTTTATGAAAAAATGATTAACGGATTTACCTTTCATAAATTGACCGAGAGAAAGTTCAAGAAAGAAAATCGGAATTCCCCCAAATATACACATAATAATATAAGGAATAAAGAATGCACCACCGCCATTTTTATAACACAAATATGGAAATCTCCAAACATTACCAAGACCAACAGCAAATCCTATGACGGCAAGAATAAATTCGGCCTGAAGGTATAAAGTTTTGAAAATTTAATTTCTATTAAGGGAGTGGGCGTCAATATCACAGTTTCACTTATAGTTTTTTTTGATACACCTATTTTGTAAAGAATTTTATGCTTAGTTTTTTCACTTACTATAGTATAAGATTTTTTTTAGTATTGAGATTTTTTCCAAGAAAATTCGGTTTTTCGGGGGTTGAAATGAAAGGTTAACATCTAAGTTAAAGGTGACGATATTGAATTCTCAGATAACTTTTTTGATTGCCCTTTTTTGTAGAGAATTTGTCACTGAGTTTTCTACCTCGCAGGATTTTTCTGAATTTTGAATATTTCAATAAAGTAGGTTTTACAAACTTTATAGTTTAGAATTTCAACAAAACTAGAATTCACAAGTCGTTCTGAGACTTTGAGAGAAAAATCGGAAAAAACGACCGTTCGGAGCTTAATCCAATTGATATTTTCGAAGAGGAGTAGACTTTTGCGTGAGGCTCCAAATAAGCTGTTTTGACCACTAGCGCATTTATATTGAAAGTTGAATTGCAATAACAAGAAAAAAATAAAAAAAAATGAGGAAAAGCCTTTTTAGTACTTTTAGGGACGCCTACTAAAAATCATTTTCTGAGCGTAGGTTGAGTATCAGATGCTCTGAATAGTACTGGCAACTTCCTTAAGAGGTGTACTACGTATTTAAAATAAAAATATATTATTTCTGAAGCCAGGTTTCTCAGAACTTACTTAAATGTGTAAAAAGGACCCAATTATCGACGCCCATTCCCTTAATAAGAGACAAATTTTATTATTTTGGATGGTGAAAAGTATAATTGCAAATAATATATTTTAAGGGGGGTCAAGTCAAATTTTAAGACTGTGATATATTTCCTTTTTGAATAATGAATAAATTCCACGGACTAATTCACACCTACAAAAACAATGCAATCGATGTGAAATTCGAAAAATTAATTTCTAACCATTAACTTCAGAAATATTTTCACCAATCCTGAAAACATCATAAATGTTATAAACTCACATATCGTTGTTTTCAAAATAACTTGAAATGCGAAATATCCCCTGTTCACACTTTTGTGAATATCCCGGCCCTGATTACAAAACGTAGTGTGTTTTTAAGTAGTAGGGCCGGGATATTTACAAAAGTGTGAATAGGGGATATAGCAGTCAACCGCGGTTAACAAAATGATAACGTTTATGATTATAAATTTGTGTACAATTATCGCTAGCAAAAGTAAATGCCTTCAATCTTAGCTTTGAAAAAAATCGATCTTTCTCACTTATTATCCCAAAACGCCACGCATTTTTCAGTTAAAGATCAACAAGACTTTAGAAAAATATCATTTCATAAAATAAGATATTATAATTTTTGCACTTTATATTGACTCATAATAAGTTACTCATTAGTATTTTTCACACTATCAGTTGGGAAAATATATTATTTTAGCTTATTATTATAACGAAGAGAATGCTAAAGCCAAACGTTGCGGATATTTCGGAATAAAAATCATTATTTCCTGTATTTGTCACAGAAAACAAAACAAAAGATCGAAAAACACCGACTTCTCTCGCTTAAAAATGTATATCCCTTTATCACACGTTGGTTAGATGCTGTAGAAAATGCTGTTGGGAGATTTTTGTTGTATATTTAAGCCTAGAAAAATCTCCCAACAGCATTTTCTTACCAAAGTGTCATAAATAAATATATTATTAAACAAAATTCGTTACCTACAACTTTCTCACTTACCAGTGGTTACCACGCATAAGTGATATCGCTCATGCATAAATTAGAGATTTTGTTCCGGTGTTGATCGAATAAGACTATAATAATCAAATGAATCTTATTTAAACTTATTTTTTCAAGACGATGCACTTTCATCCGGTTTACTGTAAATGAAATAAATTCCAGAAATTTTTGTTTTTCGATTCGATATCGACAATTTGAATTATTTTTAGATCGTAAATTTCACGAATAAAGCTAAGTTTTATGCACATTTTCATCAAATGTGTGTGAATATTCTGTATTACATTTGTCAGGTCAAACTTTCTGTCTGTTAAACTCTGCAGTTAGTGTGCCCGAGGTCGAAAGTGGTTACTCAGATTTTCTTCAAACGTTGTAAACTTGGTCAAAATAAACTATTCTGATTGATTTAAAGTTTTAATTAATTTGAATCAGAATCAAAGTCTTTTTTAACTTCACTTATTTGACAGTTTGTGAATTTCTCAAAAAAAGGTCATCGTGATTTTTTTCTGACCTCGCACACTCTATCTGCAGTTTGATATTACATGTAAGTATATTTTATAGAGCCATAAAGAATAAGCCCAAAACATGCAAAATAGGTAGATAAAATTATACTGTACATGTATACATTATACTGTATATATTTCTGTATTCTTTATATTACTGTATACTGTATATATTACTGTATATATACAGTATGTAAGATTTTTGCTCCTATTTTTCCAAATTTGGTATAACTTGCTATCCGTCAATGAGAACGATCAATTTTGGCAATACCTACTTTTTTCCAGTACGTCTTTTCAGATTGAACCATCAAAACGGTGGAATTCAGATTTGTCCAAATTGGAAAATAGGAGCAAAAATCTTACATACTGTATATTTGAAACAAAATTAATTTTCCAATTAGAAAATCTGGTTTGTATGATCCGAATCGGATCGCTCTCAAAATCGTTTAATAACAATAAGAAAAAACCGGACTTCTGTCTATCTTGCAATTTGTCAGCTATACAAAATTAATCCTCCAAAATCAATCTATTCCCACTGTGAGGTGTTAATTCTTGAGTGAGTTAAAACTAGTTTTTATTTTCGTGAACTAGTTGTGTTACACAAATGTACATTATTATTTTTTTTGAATTCATTTTGGAAAATGTGGACACGATTTGCGAAAACTATTTTTGCTAAGTAATCTTGATAATTGCAATATCAAAACACCTTCGAGTAATTATCACATTTAATAGCAATTAGTGACGCGTTATGACGATCATTAGAGCATTTATTAAACTATGAGCCCCTTGATTTCAAATACAAAATTTTTCTTTAATTTACAGTTCACATTTCAGAAATAATAAAGAAGATCACAGTAGAAACTTCATCGTAGTTAATTGGTGGGAAACGCTTAAAATATTGTTAAGGTTTTTTCAATTTTTTCTTCAAAAAATCTATTTGTTCAAATTCAAATTGAAGGTAAAACTACTCAGTTTTGAGAAGTATCATTACAAATCTTATATTTTTGCCTGAAACTCTGAGGAAATCTGATTTCCGAAATCATTCGGTTTCTTTTACACCGTGTAAGTTGGACGACGATTGTATTTACACTACGTTTGAAGGTTTTCTTTCAAAATTGTCTCGGCTATTTTTTCAGCGTTGGATATCATCTTCCTTAGACCCAATATTTCGGGGATGTATGAATTCTAAGCTGAGAAAACTCACTTTCTATCAAAAAAAGGAATAACCCGAAGCTTTATCAAAGGTTAAATGAAGTTTTCGAGAGAAACTAAAGGATTACATTTTAATTTTTCAAAATATATGAGCCAGAAAAGTTTTCTTTGTTCTCCTCTTTCGGCCGGAGAACGGAACTTCAGAAAGACAAATTCGTTTTTTTATAAATTTTGCCGACGGCTTCTGATCATTTCTCGCGAAACTTATTATTATTTATTTCAATTGTTATAAAATAAAACATAAATTACATGTGTCTAACAATTTTGCCTGCAGTTTTTCATCAGAAAAAAAGTATAATTCCATGTTACATTTGTTTTACCTTGAGTTTAATGTACAACTTTGATTATTTAGTGGTAATCCGTCAATGAAGTTTATTATTTCTTCTACAAAAGATCATTGCTATCGAGGAAATTAAACATTGATTATCACAGTTTTCTGCCAAAATAAGCAGTAATTTGCGTCCGAATTATATTTGACAGGGCATACAAGGTTATATTATATATAACTTATATCCTGTTGCAATTCTTTCTGTTAAAAGTCGAAGAACTGCACTCGTGTGTATAATTCAGCCTATCACAGCCTAGAGCTTCCCTATCACCATCTCAAATATATATCCTGTACCGAATACAGTGAATCAAAATTGCCGCGATAGGAATACAAACCAAATGTGTGTAGTATTCAGTGTATTGGTTCGCTATATTAGAAGGTTTAACCCTAATATGAGGCAGGTGCGTCACGTGAGTCCTCACCAACCCTTATATAGCTAACCAAACATGAATACTACACACATTTGGTTGTATTCCTATCCGGCAATTTTGATTCACTGTATTCGGTACAGGATATATGTATTCAACACTGAATTATACACACGAGTGTAGTGCTTCCATTTCGAACAGAAAGAATTGAAACAGGATATATCACTTACAATACATGTATATGGTACTATCACACATACATGTACAGTATTACTTATACCCAGTTACTATTTCCTAAAATAAGAAACTTCGAAAATATAAAATTGGTACTGAGCAGGCTTGTAAAGGGATGCATCCCCGACCGGATTTTTTATCCACATTCCCATTTTGGCCTATCGTTAGCTTCAAACCTACGCAAAAAAGGGACGGAAAACTCACGAAAAAACCATCCTTTTTACAAGCCTGGGGTCAAGCTTGAACATGTATTTGACGAAACTAGCGATAAATTTTCTTGCGAATACGTATAGTGCGTTTTTTAGAATTACAGTACTTATTTTTCCAAAGAAATCTCTTCAGAACACATGTGAATCTTATTTACCGCCAAAAAAAAAGACTTTTTTCATAACGGTATAGTTTTTACTGATTAAAATATTAAGATCTCTAGTTTTGCGTACCGGATATAACGAGCATGACCAATAAGATCTTTGAAAATAATTTTTAACGCAAACGCAAAAATAGAGACCTAAATATACAATTCATTCGTAAAGACGAAAAATATCACATGACCGTATATTCAAAAAAGCTCGGTATGTATAATTGCCCGTTGACAACACAAACTTTGTACACTTTGTAATTTTTTCGAAATTTTCTTAGATCATCTTTATTTTGATGGTTTTAAATTTTCATCTTTACAAGATGAGCGGTAATCATTTTTGACTTTTGAAATTCCTTATTTCAAGCCCCTTCAAACCGGAAAGGTTTCACGCCCTCTATAATCATGACATGTTTATTTAAATGTTTATCTCACACTAAATTTACCTTAATCAGCCTAGTCATCAGACGATCTATCAGACTATTTATCAGACGATACAAATGTTTTCAGTCAAACTTTAATTTGAATAATAGGTTTATTTAAACAAATTCAAATACAAGTCTAGAACGCTCTTGAGCGCCAAAAAATGAAATATGACACTTTTTCACCACCGCCTCAATTAAGTTATTCTTACTTTTCGGCTCCATGTTTGTCTTGGTACATTATTACTTAATGTATCTTCTTTTTCTTCACATTTCTGAGTTTTATGATCTAAAAGACCCTCGGTTGATGTGATTCCATTACTGGATCCTTCCGATAATTCTACCCCAATGTCTGATTCACTAGTAGTAAATGGTTCTTTTTGGCCAGTTGGAACTGTAATTGGCTTTTGGAGAGTTTTAATAACTTAGAGAAATAATAATTCGAAAATATAGTATATCTATTATGATACTTGCTGGGCCTTTCATGCCACTTTTCAGGTTTGAGTACTTGGTGTTAATTTTAGTTGCATAAAATAAACAGGAAACAACACCTAGTACACAAATCTGTTAAGTGGCATAAAACGCCTAGCAAGTACCATAATGGATATCTCGGGTCTAGGTCAATAGTAAAATATTTCCTTCCTTATTCAATTTGAAGAAAACGACGAGACTAGCGACTTCGTAAGTTTTAAGATCTCGTCGGGTCTTAAATTATCCTTTTATTAATACGGGGTCATTTTATTATGCTTATTCTGTAATTCAAAACGAGAGCTCTAAACTTTAATTTTTCGTAAAAGTTTGGTGAAAATTTGAAATCGACAATCTTAGTCGACAATGATAAAAAAAAGTTTGTTTCACATTTTGAAATAACTTCTTATTTATGATTAGGTAAGAAATTGACTTTTTGATTGTCTACACTTTTCTCGTGAAAAATTTTCTTTTTCGCTCGAAATAATTGGAAGTAATGTTTCATGATTCGAACAATTTATTTTACTTTCGGATTTTCTTCATTTATTTTTCTTTGAAATTGTGTTTTAATTTAAATTTACGAATTCGTAAAAAGCTTGAAAAAAATCAGGACCGTTCGAAAATTAACCTTATCTTTTGTTCATTTTTTTATTCGTTTATTCGACGTATTAAATATTACAAAATAAGCTCAATTCCGACACATTTGATAGCGAACTACAGTATGTAAAAAAATTATTCGAGACCAACAAGAGAAATTTCTCTGGATCAAAACCTATAATGTGTGGCCCTACAAAAGCAGACTTTAAAAAGGGAAAAATAATGATCTGAAAATGGAATTTAGCACGAACAGCGTACGCTCAAAAGTTCTACCTTTTCAAAAAGTTTTATTAAAAATTTCGAAGTACCAAACAGTTTACTATCAAGATAAAAAAGGCCGGTCTGTCGCTTAGTTTTTTCTTGTTATTTGAGTTATTTTTTGCAACAAAGGCAATTTATTTAATGCACTTTTATGACATCATGTTAAAATGCTTTCAAAATTTTTACTAATTTGAAAATTTAAATTCGAGCTCAAATTTCTTCTAAATTATTCTGTCAAATTATATTTTGTACTTAAAATCTTTAAATAAAGTTTTAAAATTATCGAAAAAAAAGCATCAAAATTACAAAAATTAAAAAGTCACAAACTCCAGAAGATATACGAACCACCAGCGTTTTTTTCTCTTCGATAAAAAATTTTGATTTAAACTCTTTTCCTGTGTTTCCATGTCAGTTCCGAATTCTTGATTTAAAAAAAGTAATAAATATAAATAAATAGCTGAAAAGGAGTGAAAATAATTTTGTAAAATTTGTTTATTTCTCAAGTCTATAATTTTACTAGTCTAATTTAAAACGTTTTAATTAAATCCAAAAGTTTTTTTTTCACTCCTAGATTAAATGAGGGCGTGCAGCCTCTGAAATTTAAACAACTGATTTTTCTTCTTAAAATGTTGATAAGAAACACTTAAATGTATGAAGATTTGTATACAACTTTAGAAACGACATTTATAAACCCATTCCGCCAGGTGGCAGACTATGAATTTTTCTGAAATATTGTTTTTAAATTCCCCGCAAATTCTGTTGATAAGGTTTCTCTTCTCAACTTTTTCGAATCTATTTTTCAAAACTAAACAGTTTAAAAAGATAAATACAGTAAACATAAATTTTTTAATCTAGAAAAAGGGAAATAATATTAAAATAAGGTGAAATAATTATAATTGAAAAATTCGCAAGCACTGTGAAAGAAGCGAACAGCTGAATAGAACAAATCAGAACAATAGTATGAAAAATGATTGACAACACAAAAAAAATCTTTTGTGTCGATTCTCAAGATATTTTCAGCCCAAAAGGTTGACGACCTATTTATCAAAATAGGATGTTATCACTCAGATCAACTTTTTCTTGACTTTTGTTTACCCCAGCATTTCAGAAAATAAAATGTTGTTTTTGTTCAAAACAATGAAAATTTCGTAAAAAATCTAGAACTATTTAGTAAAGACTGATTTGGAATAAGTGAAATACTGTATCAAAAGAATTTTATTTTAATGACAATATTAACATTATAAACATTTACTGACATTTTAACGTTATAAAAATGGTCGAAGAATCAGAATAATCGAAAACGTTAACAAAAAAACAATATATATAATATATTGTATAAACATGTATATATTTAACATTATTGACATTTTAGAATTGCAAGAACAATCCCCGACTTGTTATTCAACTCATCGCTGAGATCAAATACAAATTTCATAAGTCGAAAATTGGTGACACCAATTTGGTGTCTTTATTCCAACCCTATTTTGCAAAAAATTTCCAACTGGTTATTTTTGGTTCCTCAAGATTTGATGTTCGACATATTTTCTTTCAAAATCGGGTTTCAAGGCTTAACCACCAAATTTAAAAAACAAGAAACAATTTCGGAAACGAAAATGACCAGTGAAAAACTATTTACGGGAAAGGCTAATAAAAAAGGGAGTGATTTTCAAATTTCGGAATTTTTTTATTAGATTTTTGCAGTTCCTACCTTATTGACTAATAGTGAAACTTATTTAAGGAAAAATACTTGGACTTACTAAAAAAACGTACTGAGGAATATTGTAATGTATAATGTATTTAGGGTGTTCCAGCCTGGAACTTCCAGGTCACTCACCTTTTTGATGTTTAGCCCCTAATTTAAAAATCGAACAAGTACATTTGGTCAGTTTTTAATCAGAGAAAATAATTTCGATGTCAAATTTTCGAAATTTTTGAAAAAAATACTGCTTTCTAATTAGTTTAAAAAACGTTGTTTAAAATTCGCCAATTTTTATCTCAAAAGATGCACCTTAGTTCACTGATAACGCCTATATATTCTTTAAAATAGGTTTTTAATATAAATCAGAAATTATTCTACAATCAAAATAGCCAAAATTGTCAAAATCGACGAAAAATGACGGTTTTCACCAGCGATTATGAAACGAGACAGTGCGGTCATTTTGCGCATACTGTCGACATCAGAAATCTACGACCGAATTTATTCCCAGGCCGGACAATGTCAAAAAATTGGACATTTTTGAGAAAGTAGGTGAATAACTACAAGAAAAAAGTGCAAACTTCAAAAAAAACGCAATCATATGTTAAAAATTAAGAGCTTTAAATCGAGCTCAGTTCCGGCGCCACTTGCTGAAGATAAAATTTAGAAAAAATGATTTTAGACAAAAAAAATATCGAAAAATTTTCGAAAAATTTTCGAAATATTTTTATCAAATTTTTATCTTTAAAAATTCAAAAAGGATTAATAAATCGAAGAAAATGCGAAACAAATTATATGAAAACTTTCATTAAAACAAATGCAAGATAGACTTTTGAATCGCATTTTTATTTTATAACATTTAAATTAAATTTAACGAATATAAGAAGAAAAATTTTAATAATGATATTTTATGGTTTTGTTTGAAACCGAGAACTGAACGACTTTCAAAGTGAAATACAGTTCAAACGTGCTTTTAACAAGCTAATACTTCCTCGTGAAGCGATACAACAAATTTTCAATCGTTGGTCGGACGGATTCAACATGTCTTTAGACGATTTCCATATACATTATGTATTCTCTATTCTATAACATAAGAGGGTGGTCTGACCACCGTGGTCAACTCTATTCGGGCTCGAAATATGATAATCATTTTCAATATATTAAAGTTTATATGTTAATTCAGACACTTGAAGATTTCAAAAATTTTAACTCAAAGACAAACATAGAAAAAATTTTTGGCGTTCAATTAAAATTTGACAAAAAATTTTTTAGAGCAATCGGAGGAAATTGAGGGAAAAGTGGGAAAACTCTGTCACCAATTTGTTTTTGTCAAGGATCCCTTAATCAAGTTTTTTTATGCAATTTAATTGCATGTGAGGCAAAATAAAAAGAGCCCTTTACTAGTTTGAAGTTAGGCTTTCAAAAAACCATCTTTTTTGGCAATTTTCCCCTATCTTTTGTTATTGAAATGAATAGAAAAAGTGATAAAATCCATCCCTTTCGGAAGCCTGAATAAAGTTATGCCAATTGCATATCAATTAGACCAGTGAATCTCTTCTGAATAATTTTGGAGCCCTTTTGAAATCGGTCAACATATGTGTAGGTTGAAATATTGGAACTTGAAATTATTTTACAAGAGGCCTTCAAAGATATAAATATAGATTAAGTTGTAGATTAAGTATTCAAATTAAACATCTGCTATGCTCTTAAGGGGGTGTTAGTGATTTTTGGGATTTCAGAGGCTTCAAACGATTAGAAAAATGCATACTGGACATTTTTGAAACAAACATTAGGAATATCTATCTTTGATCTCGCGATTTCATTAGACAGTTTAGTACCACTCTCATCAACCATCTGGTTAACCGCGGTTAAACTCGAGTCCCGCAACTTTTTTCAAAGAAACAAGGATCCTAGAGCTTATATCGAAAAGTTTTTAGATTTCGTGAGAATCCGGATAATTATCTGAATTTCAGTAAATCGGTTCTGTATTTTCGATTTTTGCCTCAGGGGTCAGCAATCTGGTTGAATGTGTCCAAAAAGGGTGTTTTTTCGCCGTTTTGATAAAAGGCTTTCTCTGTGGAAATGCAAGAAACGTTATTTTTGCACTTTAACAAGCCCAAGGGTGGAGAACATCGAATCGGTCGTATTTTTTTGATTTTCCGCCTGATTGGCTGTAAATCGACAAAAAAGTGCGCGAAATCGATAATTTTGAATATGAAAGTGAGAATCAGAAAATTTAAATGCCACTAAAAGTTTCCTAGAGTACGGTTTGCTGGAAACGATATAAGCAACTGTGGTATGATTTTAAACACAGCAGATTCTAGAAAAAAAAAGTTTTTCATCAAATTATTTTTTGATCTCTCGCACCGTTTCTGTTCAAAATAAAACCATAGTTGCTAATATAGTTTCCAGCAAACCGTACACAAGGAATCTTATGATGGCATTTACATTTTTTAATTCTCACTTTCATATTCAAAATTTTCGATTTCTCGCACTTTTCTGCCGATTTACAGCCAATCAGGCGGAAATTCAAAAAAGTACGACCGATTCGATGTTCACCAATCCTTGGGCTTGTAACATTCCGAAATATGATCGTTTTCTGCATTTCGACAGAAAAGCCTTTCAACAAAAACGTCGAAAAACACCTTTTTCGCATATTACCAAAATTGCTGACCCCTGAGGCAAAAATCGGAACCGATCACTAAAATCAGACAATTTTCCTGATCCACCAAATCTCAAAACTTTCCAATAAGCTCTAGAATCCTTGTGTTTTCTTTAGAAAAAAAGCTAAGGGACTCGTGTTTAACCGCGGTTATCCAGATGGTTGGTGGAAGTGGTACTAAACTGTCTGATGGAATCGCGAGATCAAAGATAGATTTTTCTAATGTATTTTTCAAAAATGTCCAGTCTGCATTTGTCTAACCGTACGAAGCCTCTGAAATCCCTAAAATCACTAACGCCACCCCCTTAAGATACATTTAAAAATACCGGTGAGGTTAATAAGGTTTCACACAGCTTATCTCCTTGTAGCACTTAATTTCATGCAGTACCTGTACGAGGAGAACTTTTTCACTTATAAGTTATATAACATTATGCCAAATTGTATATAACATTATGCAAAGGTATGACTTGTTAACCATATTAACTTTAGATCATCAGATATTCTCATTTAATCGAGAAACTACGAATTTCTTTCATCATTAAAATCGTGATATTTTATGAATATTTTGATCTAATTTTGAATCATAGGAGTGCAGAGAAATGCAAAATTGCATTTGAATACAGTATTTTTTTAACAAATCAGTAATTGTGCCTTATCACAAAAACATTGTATATCCCTTTATCACACTTTGGTGAGATTGCGTAGCCACTACTCCTTTTAACGTGCGATTTTAACGTTGTAGCTACGCATTCTAACCAAAGTGTGATGAAGGGATATCCACAATTAGGTCTGCTTTTGAGGGTTTTTGTTTTGGTCTCTGTGTTTCTAAACAGATCAACGCAAATGAGAGTTACGAAAAACTAACATGAGGTAGTATCACCTTGTATACTTTATTTTGTTTTCAAACAATTTCCCAAATTATTTATAAATTTTTTTTTAAGAATTCAACTCTTTAACTTTATTATGCAAGAAATTAAGATTAATTTTCTTTTACTTTTCTGTGAGCAACGATCAAATCCAAACGACTTAAAAAGCTTCTGTAAAATAGTACTGAAAGGGTGATGAAATAGTGAATTTGATAGAGAATGGACAAATTCTAATTATGCTACAAAGACATTATTTATTGACCCCACTCTCTAATTATTTATCTGAAATTTACTCATGATCGATAGTCTAAAAATTGCTTAAATGTATATTAGCCACATTTACTAAAATTTAATTTTCTTTACAGCAGTAGTAAACTTCATTAAAACATTACGTGAATCACTTCGTCATTTGATTATTTTATCTAGTTATATCTCGTGAAATCTTCTTTCATTTTTTTGAGGGTCAAAGAACGAAAAGGAAAGACTTGAAAGCCCAGCACAATTTGTTATACACATTGTCATTGTATATCATTTTATCAAAATGACGCATTTTATAACAATGATCAGTTCTATTCTGAGAAGACCAAAATATCTCAAAATTTTCACCAAGTCCGTTTTTTAAATTGAGCGCCAGCGAGCAAATCAAAATTGACTTATTTTTTTCTGAAATCCTTTGAAAAATATAGATTTGAGGGGGGTACTAAGAGCTCATGAGAAATAAAAAAATTGTAGATCATCCTTAATTTTGAGAAAAAGTAACTCAAAATTATTTTTGGGCCATTACACACCAATAGGTACAGTATCGTACAGACCTTTTCCAAACTGCAAAACCTATCTCCTCCCAGACCATATATCCAATTGAGCTCAAACTTTCACAGATCACGTAACGGTAGTATGTCAATCTTTTATGGAAAGCTTTTTTTGATCCTGCGACCAAGCAATTCTAGAACGCCAAATAACCGACGATTTTTCACAATTTCAGACTTCAAAATCTATCTTATCCAATGATATAGTTGCAAAATGGCTCAAATTTTTATCAAGTATTCTTAAGAACATATGTAAGAGAATTAAGAAAGCTTTTTTGCAATTTCCAGCTAAAACTCGAAATACGATTTTTTGGTCATTTTCGAAAAAATTTCCGAAAGTAGGCCGAAAAGAAAGCCAGTGAAACACTGATGAGAAAGTTGACTTACGTCAAGACAATATTTTGAAGTTTGTGTGGTAAAATTGAAGCAAACGTTTTTTTTTACTTTATTTTTTATAAATTTTGATGATTGGGTTTGTAGTACACTTAATTATTATCCCGTATCAATTTGAAGCATTTTAATGCCTCTCAGATAGGATGGGAAATGCCATTGGAAAAATGAATATTTTTTGCTTCGTTGCACGTGACTATGCTCAAAAGAAGCGCAATGTCGTTTTTAGTCGAAAATTTTTTTTTTGAAAAACGATATGTCGGAAGGCTGTCAAAAATGAGCTTGAAACTTGAAATTAGGGAATTTGAAATCGCTTGTTTTCATAGTCATTTTTCGACTCTCCTAAATCATGCGGTTCGTTTGAACATACTCTTGATATATTTTGTTTTAATTTTTTTTCCCCATAATAAAGTTTTATCTTAAGCTTTTTATGGTACATATGGAATGTAACGGAGCGCGGGAAATCTTGGCTAATTTGTGTTTTTAAATTTCACAAGTCAATTTTGACCGATAGTAACATTTCAAAAAAAAATTTCATACTTTTTATCTGACTGGCACGATTATTTGCTATATTCCAAAAGTTCAGAAGAAATTATTTGAGACGCTGGACGCATCCTGAATATATGAATGGTTCGAAATGCGAGAATATGATTGGATGTCCACCAAAATTTAAGCCGATTTAATTGGTTTTTACTTAAGTTCAAGATTGTGATTGGTCGGGACTTTTATATTTTTCAAATATTTATGATTTTTCGGGTGACGGTATTTAATTCATATGGATCAACGGACCTCAGAGTACAAATCCTAACTATTTGAAAGATACAAACAATGCAAGATATTAGCACCCAATCAAAACCGTTGAATGCGGAAAGTCCGATGATCCATATAATAAATATATAATATATTATATGGATCAACGGACATAAATATGCAATAGACATATATTCTACAAATAATATATAATATCAATGATATTATATCATATGATAAATCATATCCCTTATTCACACTTTTGTTAATATCCCGGCCCTACTACTTAAAAACACACTACGTTTCCTAATTAGGGCCGGGATATTAACAAAAGTGTGAATAGGGGATATATTACAGTACGTAAAAAAATTGTTCGAGACCAACAAAGAAAATTTCTCTGGACCAAAACCTATAATTAGCAGGAAAATTACTTTCAATCCAGAGAAAATTGGAGCTTTTGGTCTAGAACAATTTTTTTACATACTGTATTTGTGTGTACCTCGACTTGTTGTTTATTAAGGCCTACAATACTGAATGTAACAAAATATTGAAAATAGTTTCGATTAATAGAATTTTATTGATGAGAGATCAACATGTCCTCTCACACGAGTTATAACTAGAATAATCTGGCAGAATTTCCTTCGCATAAATATTTACAGTATTACTTTAGAGATGTCTTCATAATTACATAATTCCTCATAAGATCGTTTTGCAATCTTCATTAACTTAACTTATAGGTAGGGTGTGCCGTTTTGGTCTCATTATCTT
>SCLH01000126.1:328912-343545 GCA_004367855.1 Oikopleura vanhoeffeni
GGTTTCACGATTAAAATAAACGCCGTCAAAAAACAAAATATATAACATTTAAAATGTAAATTAAATTCAATATTCGATGTTCATCAATTTGATGTTTCATTTTATGGAATTTGAAAACGTATTGTTTTTACTCGGAATTTTCCCCAAAGATCCAGATTCAAATTCACTCAAAAACATATTCCCACTTTCTTTACAAACAACGACCTCTCAATTTTCTTCTGAAATCTCATGCTAACTATACCCATAAACTATGGGCCAAAGATTATGCGTAGGAAGAACAGTGAATGGAAATTTATTAATCTCGGACTTCCCCAGACCAAATTATTTTTTTTATGTGAGACGTTCAATTTAAAGATTTATCTGAAAGGCATAACTAGCCAATTAAGCGCCTATAAACAGCTACTCAAATTGCTTATTTTAAGTTTAAAAAGTCAATTCACCCCGGAAATTAACCCTAAAAACTTTTGTTTTTATTTCCAAAAAATCTCTTAAAAATTCTGCACAAGTCAACTACTTTCATTCCTTGATTAACCTTCTAACTCATAGAGCCATAAAAGTGGCTTCCATTTTTTTGAAACGACCGGAAAAGACAAAAATAATTGAAAAAAAGGTGAAGGTTCAAATCGCCCATAGAGTTTGCGATTAATTTTTGAATAATGAAAATAATTTTTTTTTTGATGAGCCGTTCAAAATATATTTTATCATACTTTTTTTTGGTATTTCTCTGGAATTTTTTTTATCAGCTTTATCTCATAATTTATTCGTAAAAAAACAAGGCTTAAAATACTCAGTTTTTAGATTCTCTTGACCTCTTTAAAAATTATAATGAATGTTCTTATTAAGAAGATTATTATTTTTTATTTTTATTTTTGGAAAAGAAAAAAAATTTGCCTCTGATATAGAAAAACGGAGGGCGAATATAAGGTGGGCAACTATTTTACCATTAATTCACCCATTTCAGAGGTGACAATTATAGTTTTATAGACGAGCCCGATAAGGTATTTTAAATCTGGGAGCCAGATTAGAAAGCCAGGTTTCTCTCCTATTTTATTTTAATTTGCATCTTATTACAAAATCTTTATAGTTATTCTGGGAACAGTGTGAGTCAACATTGATTTTCCACAGCGCTTAATTAATACTCGAGTGTTTTCAAAATTAATATCAATTTAATCAGTCTAAGTTAAGTCTATTTTTATCACAATGACTGAAAAATAGTTTAAACGAAAGCAGCTTATATTTTTCGGATAAGACGAGCTTCAAAGTCGAGCCATAAAAGTGGCTCTCATGCCTCAGGGGGATATCGATAGCTCAAATGAGTAAGGGGGTTAGAGGTCTTGAGTTAAAAGTCGATTGGTATTTTTATAAGCTATAAGTGAGGAACGAATGAACTTTTAATAATTAACACGGAAAAATTTCAAATTTCACAAAATATTCTACAATCCAAAAACCAAATAGAAATTTTTTTTCAGCTCAAAAAAACTTTTGTTTATTTTTATAATTTATAATTAATTTATTTCATTTCAAATTTTCTTTCAGAAATTCTCCCACTTCTCAAATTTCAAGCAGTTTCTTACATAAAATGTATTTTTGTTGTAACTTTTCAAGAGTTCTTTAAAACTCGACATTACACAAAGTTTGTTTACTGCATACCAAGAAATTATTTGGTCAATGGCATAAGTTTATTAATAGATTTTTTCGGTTATTACCACTCTAAGACCCCTTCCTTACTCAGTTGAGGCCGCTTTCTCTTCTTGTTCAGCCCACATCTCCCAGATCATGCAAAAGTGATAAAGGGATATGGATATACGAATTTATATTTAAAAAATATAAACTTTATTAATCGAATAAAATTGCCAATGCTTTCTTATAGTTTCTTAAATGTCATGAATAACGAAAAAAAATCTATTATAAAACTTATGCCATGACCAAATTAATTTCTTGGTATGCAGTAAACAAACTTTGTGTAATTGTCGATTGGAAAGAACTCTGAAAAAGTTACAAACAAAAATAACATTTTATGTAAGAAACGCTTGAAATTGCAGAAGTGGGAGAATTTCTGAAAGAAAATTGAAATGAAATAATATTATAAATTATGAAAAATAAAGCAAAAAGTTTTTTTGAGCTGAAAAAAAATTTCTATTGGTTTTTGGATTGTAGAATATTTTGTGAAATTCTGAAATTTTTTTTTCCCCGGTTGTTAATTATTAAAAGTTCATCGTTCCTCACTTATAGCTTATAAAAATACCAATCGACTTTTAACTCAAGACCTCTAACCCCCTTACTCATTTGAGCTATCGATATCCCCCTGAGGCATGAGAGCCACTTTTATGGCTCGACTTTGAAGCTCGTCTTATCCGAAAAATATAAGCTGCTTTCGTTTAAACTATTTTTCAGTCATTGTGATAAAAATAGACTTAACTTAGGATGATTAAATGTGATAAATTAAAACACTCGAGTACTTAATTTAAGCCTGTGGAATAACGAATGTTGACTCACACTGCTTCCCTAGAATAACTATAAGATTTTGTAATAAGCATGGCAAATTAAAATTAAAATAGGGAGAGAAACCTGGGCTTTCTAATCTGGCTCCGCCCAATTTAAATACCTTATCGGGCTCGTCTATAAAACATAATTGTCCCACCTCTGAAATGGTGAATTAAGGGTAAAATAGTCTGCCCACCTTATATTCGCCTCCGTTTTTCTATTCAGAGGCAAATTTTTTTTTCTTGTTTTCCCAAAAAAAAAATAAAAAATAAATAAAAATTCTTCATTAATAGAACATTATTATTTTTTTTAAAGATGTCAAGAGAATCTAAAAACTGAGTATTTTAGCCTGTTTTTTACGAAATAAATAATGAGATAAAGCTGATAAAAAAAATTCCAGAGAAATACCAAAAAAAGTAGATAAAATATATTAACGGCTTCATCAAAAAAAAATTATTTCATATTCAAAAATTTTAATCGCAAAACTCTTATGGGCGATTTAACCTGCACCTTTTTCAATATTTGTCTTTTCCGGTCGTTTCAAAAAAAATGGAGCCACTTTTATGGCTCTATGAGATTAGAAGGTTAATCAAGAATTAAAGTAGTTGACTTGTGCAGAATTTTTAAGAGATTTTTTGGAAATAAAAACCAAAAGTTTTTAGGTTAATTTCCCCGGTGAATTGACTTTTTAAACTTAAATAAAGCAATTTGAGTAGCTGTTATAGGCGCTACATTGGCAGTTATGCCTTTCAGATAAATCTTTTTAAACTGAACGTCGTCACATAAAAAAAATAATTTTGGTCTGGGGAAGTCGAGATTAATAAATTTCCATTCACTGTTCTCCTACGCATAATCTTGGCCCATAGGTTTATGGTATAGTTAGCATGAGATTTCAGAAGAAAATTGAGACGGTCGTTGTTTGTAAAGAAAGTGGGAATATGTGTTGAGTGAATTTGAATCTGGATCTTTGGGGAAAATTGCCGAGAAAAAACAATACGTGTTTCAAGAATTCCATAAAATGAAACATCAATTGATGAACATCGAATATTGAATTTAATTTACATTTTAAATGTTATTATTTTGTTTTTTGACGGCGTTTATTTTAATCGTGAAACCCCTTCCAATTATGAAAAAACTTGTTGATTTCGATAATTAATTTGTGTTGAAATGTAATAATTATTTCAAGATTGCAAGAATTTGAATAAAGATGTATTGTTTCTGCTCTCAACCAATTTTTGATAGGATCCCGAGTAGGCGAGTTTCTAAAGAAATGCTCCCAAAATGATATTGAAATTATACAATAATAATCGTAAGTGAAACTGAAAGGAACGTATTATACATAGGAAATTCAACCAGCAATCAAATCAGATTCCCTGAGGAGTTTTCTGATGAATAAATTCATTGAGCACTTTTAAAAAAGATCTTGCAGGAATATAATATTCTACGACAAATTTCTCATTTGCTGCATTATGCAGCCTGAATATCTAGCGGTTCGACCGGAGAACCAGGAGCCAAAGTAAAACCAATAAATTATATGAAAAAACGCTCCTAGGGTGTATCAGCGCTTAAACAATTTCCACTAAACAAATAAACAATTTGAGCACTTTAGTGGTCAGAAAAGTAGTTCAGAAATGAGACTTTTCGACCTTTATTTCTTATTTGGATCGATTATTCTGAACGAGTATATTGAAATTATATGGAGGGTATTCACAGTGAAAATTGCTACATGATGAAAAAAATAATTTCTGAATAAAAAGTTGCTCGAAGAAATTTATAAATGTTTGGTCAATAAATTTTAGAAAAGGTGGTTATCTGAAATTTAAAAAATAAAATATTTGGCCCAACCTCATCAAAACTAAATTGTTTTTGTTCTTTCTGGTCCGAAATTTACTTATTTTTACGATGCAAATGCATCTTAGTTTTGGACGAGTTTGAGGCGCCGTTAAAAACTTGACAATTTTAACATAAAACCTGAAAACTGCCCCGAAAAATTCTACGAAAAAAATGTTTTTGATTCGATAATTTCTTAGTTTTTAAATTCTACTCTAAAATCTGGAAAAATTTGAACAGTGAATTTGAGGTGTAAAGATTTTGACTCAATCTTAAAATTTGATTTTTTACTCCGTAATTTTTAAATGTGAAGCGATGAAAAATTAACACTCATGATTTATAATAGCATGTCAAGGAGGTATTAGTTCATATGTGTTATCCTCCGTTAGCAATCAACTAAAATGCAATTTATAATACAGCAAATGATTAAAAAAACTTTTACGCCTAACAATTGAGAAGACATGTTTTTACGATATATTTGATTAAGAAAAAATGTATCGAGTTCGTTTTGAGAAAATTATGTTTCAGTTTAAATTTTCACGTTGTCTGATTCTAGAATATGATATCAAAATTTGCAACCTGACGTAAACAGATTTTTTTTCAGTAGACCATGAGGTTTCATTTTAGGGTATTCTTAACTCAAAACAGGAAATTTTTTTTCGAATAATTAGCTGAATTTGAAAAAAAGAAATTAGTGAGTCGTTTCGAGAAATTGAGCTACAAATTCTAAAATATAAAAATTACGGTTTTTCTAATTCTAGAACAAGTCGATCGAAATTCTTCTGCAATGGGCATTACCGATAACTGTGGACGTAGTGAAAACGGTCATTCTTACAAAATTTTATCAATTTACATTGAGTCGTTTCCGAGATAAAAGACATTAAGTCAACAAAATCATGTTCTGAAACTTTACTCCCACTTGTTGCTGTGGTGCTTCATTTTTTTTACTTTGTCGGATGCAGAAAGATGATCTTCATTTGGTTTTTCAGAATTTCTATAACTGCCTTCGTTTTTTTCTGAGCCCCGATCTTAAAATCCTCAAAAACCATTGAATACCTCCGTAAAAAATTAGCTGTAAGTCCTGCATCAAGAAATTTTGTATTCACAATGAACTTCCGTGGAAAAAAAGAGAGAAAAATCAACCTCCTTTTGCGTAGATTACCGTACGGGCTAGCCGCGGCTGTGTCAAATTTTAAAATTTAAATGTAATTTAAAATTTGAGTCGCTTCGCTCTTCAAAAATTTTAAATTACCGATTAAAAAATTTTGATTTTTTAAAGTGAACTTATTTGTCTGAAAGTCAAAATTCCCGGTCCGAACCCTATGCATATCCTATGCTCTATAAACTGATATCAGTACCATTTGATAATTACTATTCATAATTACCTCGACATTCAAAAATTACAACCCACACAGATACTCATATGTGTGAACAACCATAAAACAATCAAATGATTTTAGTTTTTAATTAACATTCATGAGAAATGTTGTTTAGGTGTTATTTTAATTGAGATAATTATGACACATCGATTTTAAGGGTAATGGTCGCAAATAGATTTCGCTTAAAAGTTCCAAGACTATACTAAATCGGCCCAAAAAAATGACAATGAGCTTGGTCTAAAATTTTTTTGTTACAAGTTTAACCGCTCAGAGGCCTCAAAGACCAAATCGTTAAAAACCTATCTCCTCCTTAAATGCAAATAGGTCAACCCAATTTTTTGCTATGGGCTGCAGTACAAAATATCTAACTGTTAATTCAAGGATTGAAAATTTTCACTTAATTGATACAGTTTTAAGGTTTTTAAATTGTGGTCTGTTTGAGCCCTCTAGCGGTGAAACTTATCAAAAATCTTAGACCCAAGCTTGATTGTCATTTTTTGGCCGATTTATAGAGCCTCAAAGCATTTCAAAGCGAATTCTATTTGCGACGACTACCCCCTTAAGCGAATCTGCTCGGACAAAAAATATTCGTGACCAGGCTTAAGATCATGTTTTTTCAAATTTGTAATTGATTGAAAAATTATTATGCACATTTTATTAAAATTTTTAGAGCTTTCATGATTGATAATAAGGAATACGAGGTAGCGTCTTATAAAAAACAGATGGTTTTGCCAAGCATGTTTTCGGTTAATTTAGCGGATATAGTTAAAAATATTCTTGATTTTTATTACTCTCTACTCAATGCATCTAATTCAATTATTTCTAGACTTTTAATGTACTTGTTATTATAAATTTTTCCATATTGCGAAAATTTTTTGGAAAAAGAATGACGTATATTTTCCAAAATTGATGGGATGTAGAAGAAATATTTTTTCGATACAAATTTCTTACACGCAAGTAGATACGTGATGCCGGCTAGTTATGACGATTCGCATACTAAAGATATTTTTTTAAGTTATTGTATAATTGTGTTTGTTAATTACTAAATTGTTCATCATAATCAGAATTACCTCCAAAAAGTGCATTGCAAGCTGATTTTCTTGTTTTAATCAGATACTAACATGGCGCTTAACCAAGAATATTACGCATATATATAAGTTTTGCGTCCTTTTTCTTGATTTCTCACGAAATATTTTTCAGAATATAGTTCTACATATTTTCTATTGAAAATAAATTGAATTTACTTAAATTGTCAAAAATTTGATATATTCATTTCGATAATTTGAAGATTTTCGAATTCGATCTATTTACAAAACGACATGTGATTGGCTGGTTCAGTTAAACGTAAGACAAAGTATTCGAATCGATGAAAAATAAAAAAATTCGAAACAAAAAATTAAGAGATTGGAAAATCAAGTATTTTGATTATAAAATAAATTTTCTGATAAAAATAAATCAAACGTTAAAGAGTATGTTTATTAAAAAAAAGAACATAGAAACGTTTCAAAATTTAAACCTGCAATTATTAAATATTTTGAGTTAAGGGGGTAGGTGTTGGTTTTTTGAGCCCTTATAGAATTAATTTATGATACATCAAATCGGTTATGACTAAAGTTGACCCAAGGAAATCTCATGGTGGCCAATTATTTTTCAAAACAATCTAGATACAAAATCTTAGAATTTTCAAAATTCCGAAGTATTTTCTTTGCTGTAACCGCATACAACCGGTAGTTCCACCATATATGAACATTTTTTATGATGAAATGGACCCACCGAAAAACGGATTGCGCTACATTAAAATTATCGGAAATGATCTTAATCGAATTCTAGAAATTTCAATGATTTTTAAGCCAAATGATTAAACCTAAATTATCGTAATTCTGACGCTGGATTGGTTGAAAATTTTGATCTAGCTCAAGCCAATCTATCTCTTTGAATCATGTGTGAAATCTACGCGCGTCAATTTGGTTGGTACTTTTGTTTCGCTCTCCAGACATATTCTTCTCTCCGGTGATACACTCTGTTTCATTTCCGTCATACTTGTTTCGTATTCCACATTATCTAGAATTCCCGAATGTCTATATTACAATAGAAACATTAGCATCTACCCTTTTTATCTCTCTAGTAATCTATACTCTAATCCTTATCTCTCAAAACGCATAGCATTAGATTCTAAACATGTCGTCTAAAAGAAGATTAGAGTTTGAAGTCGAAAACTGGCAAATCGGCGTTAGTGAGATTCTAGAAGAAAAAAAGGTCAAAAATCGAAAAATTCCTCTCATCACTGTTTTTGTTCTCATTTATTCGCTACTTTGTGTAATTTTGAGACGCGTTGTATGTGGGTCTAAAAAAGATAGATTTTAAAAAAACGTTAGTGGCTCTAGAAATGGACTCACCACCTGGTGGGTGATGTAACAGGTACTTGAGATGTGTAATCGTTAGACGAAGGCTAATCTACAAACGAGTATCCTCAGATTTTTTACAACTGCGCTAGATTTGATCTGAGGCCTGCTTGAAAGGTACAAAAAGCGACACCCACCCCCTTAACATACGTAAAAATAATTAAAAAAGTTTTGAATCTTTGCCTGATTTTCAGTGCTATTCTTTGCGCTTAATGCGTTATTTAGTTGCATTCTTGGCCAATATCGTATTTAATTTCTCTTTTACTAACCATAAGCATAAACCTGCTGAACGGTACTTTGTACGGAAAACCATCTTGGCCTTTTTTGGTTTTGTGATAGAAATGACAAAATTTATCCGCGACTATTTGTTCAGTCTTCCAGCTACATCTCTAGGCAATCTTACGCGCAAAATATCTTCTTTTTTTTGTCTATCATAATTTGTTTGTGTAAGTCATTTAATTTATTAAGAATTAACAAATTTCATAAAAAAAAGGTTTATGTCCAAATTGAAATTTGAGCTCTGTATTCGCCGCCTTTAAGTTGCCTGCGACAGCTGATTGTTCCCTTAACACAAACGATCAAACAAGTTGATCGATAAACACGAAATAGGAAACAAACTTTCTGTTTGAATTTATCAACTATTGAGTGCATTATATCAATGAAGTACGAGTCAAAATAGAACTAATGAGACTCTGAAGACTTAAAAAGTTATTAAACCACCAACCAACCATAATTTTATTTTACCTTTATTATAATTTAAACTTTTTAAAGGAAAGGTTAATAAAGAGACAAAAAAATAGACAGGGTCAACCCGTGCAATTTTTTTATAATGTCTTTTTTGTAATCATTTCTGTGATTGTGGGAACTTTTAGAAATCAAAGACTGCATAAGTTATTGAATACTACAGTTCAGCCATTATTTCAAATTATTTTATTTTTATCAAGAGAAAAAAGTAGACACTTTGAGGTATTAACATAATAATTGAGTTTTGCAAATAATAAATTGTGACTCATAGCTACGTAATTGGTAGGTTAATATAACTAACCATATATACTATCTATCTATATATATTAAGTATAATATTCGCGACTGAAAATAATCGCCGTCTATATATCTATATATATATATCTATCTAATATGCTTTCAAAAATTTTCGCATACGCTCAAATTTGAAAAGTATATCTATGTAAATATAATATTCTATAGTGTGCGCAAGCGGTCAAAATCCCTAAGTTTTAAATAAAGAAATGAGACCAAAAACGGCACACCCACCATAAGTTAAGTAATGAAGATTGCAAAACATCTTATGAGAATTATGTAATTATGAAACATCTCAGAAGTAATACTTAAATATTTATGCGAAAAATCTGCCAGATTATTCAGTTATATAACTCGTTATAACATGTTATCTCTCATCAAAAATCTAATCTAAATCGAAACTATTTTCATATTTTGTTTACATCAGTATTGTAGGCCTTATAAACAACAAGTCGAGGTATCTACACAAATACAGTATGTAAAAAAATTGTTCTCTATTACCAAAGAGCTCCATTTTCCTCATGGATTGAAAGTAATTTCCTGATAATTAGGTTTGGTCCAGAAAAAAATTTTTTTTCTTGTTGGTCTCGAACAATTTTACAGCAATATATCCCATTCATCTACTTGATAATACCCCCTCTAATGGAGGAAACGTAGTGTGTTGTTAAGTAGTTTCAAAGAACGAGAAAAGGAAAGACTGAAAGCCAGCAATTTGTTATGACACATTGCATTGTATATCATTTATCAAATGACGCATTTTTTGATAACAATGATCAGTTCTATTCTGAGAAGAACCAAAATATCTTCAAAATTTTCACCAAGTCGTTTTAAAATGAGCGCCAGCGAGCAAATCAAAAAATTGACTTATTTTTTTCTGAAATCCTTTGAAAAAATATAGTTGAGGGGGGTACTAAGAGCTCATGAGAAATAAAAAAGAATTGATTTGTAGATCTATCCTAATTTTGAGAAAAAGTACATCACAAATTATTTGCCATACACCAATAGGTAGCAGATCGTAAACAGATGACCTTCCAAACTGCCAAAACCTATCTCCTCCCAGAGCCATTATATCCAATTGAGCTCAAACTTTCACAGATCACGTAACGTAGTATGTCTATCTTATTAAAGCTTTTTTTGATCCTGCGACCAAGCAATTCTAGAACGCCAAATAACCGACGATTTTTTCACAATTTCAGACTTTCAAGAATCTATCTTATCGATAGTATAGTTTGCAAAATGCTCAAATTTTATCAAGTATCTTAAGAACATTATGTAAGAGAACATATGTAAGAGAATTTAGAAAGTTTTTTTGCGAATTTCCAGCAAACTCGAAATGATGATCATCTTCGAAAAAATTTCCGAAAGTAGCCCAAAAGAAAAACAGTGAAACACTGATGAGAAAGTTGACTTGACGCAAGACAATATGTTTGAGAGTTTGTGTGGTAAAATTAAAGCAAACTTTTTTTTTACTTTATTTTATAAAGTTTGATGATTGGGTTGTAGTACACTTAATTATTATCGCCTATCAATTGAAGCATTTAATGCCTCTCAAGCATAGGATGGGAAATCCATTGGAAAATGATATTTTGTTGCTTCGTTGCACGCATGACATGTGCTCAAAAGAAGCGCAATGTCGTTTAGTCAAATTTTTTCTTTGAAAAACGATATCGAAGGCTGTTCAAAAATGAGCTTGAAACTTGAAATTAGGAATTTGAAATCGCTTTTTTCATAGTCATTTTTTCGACTCTCCAAATCATGCGGTTCGTATTTGAAACAACTCTTGATATTTTTGTTTTAAATTTTTTTCCCATAATAAAGTTTTATGCTTAGCTTTTTATGGTACATTATGGAATGTAACGGCAGCGCGGGAAATCTTGGCTAATCTTGGTTTTTAAATGTTAAAGTCCAATTTTGACAATTGTAACATTTCAAAAAAAATTCATACTTTTATCTGACTGGCACGATTATTTGCTTATTCCAAGTCAGAAGAAATTATTTGAGACGTGGACGCATCCTGAATATATAAATGGTTCGAAATGCAGAAGATGATTGATCCACCCAAAATTTAAGCCGATTTAATTGGTTTTACTTAAGTTCAGATTGTGATTGGTCGGACTTTTATATTTTCAAATATTTATGATTTTTCGGGTGACGGTATTTTAATTCATATGATCAACGGACCTCAGAGTACAAATCCTAACTATTTGAAAGATACAAACAATGCCAAATAGAGCACCCAATCAAAACCGTGGAATGCGGAAAGTCCGATGATCCATATAAATAAATATAATATATTATATGTATCAACGGACATAAAGATGCCAATAGACATATATTCTACAAATATATATAATATCAATGATATTATATCATATGATAAATCATATCCCTTATTCACACTTTTTTATATCCCGCCCTAATTAGGAAACGTAGTGTGTTTTTTAAGCAGTAGTAGGGCGGGATATGAACAAAAGTGGTGAATAAGGATATAGTTTATCATATGATAAATATCATTGATATGTATATATTATTTGTAGAATATTATGGCTATTGCATATTTATGTTCCGTTGATCCATTAATATTAATTAATATTTTATATATGGATCATCGGACTTCCGCACAAACGCGTTTTGATTGGTCTAATATCTTGCATGTTTGTATCTTCAAATAGTTAGGATTTGTACTTGAGGCCGTGATCCATATGAATTAAATACCGTCACCGAAAAATCATAAAATTTGAAAAATATAAAGTCCCGACCAATCACATGATCCGTTGAACTTAAGTAAAAACCAATTTAAATCGGCTTAAATTTTGGTGGGCATCCAATCATATTCTCGCATTTCGAACCATTTATATATTCAGGATGGCGTTCAGCGTCTCAAATAATTTCTTGCTGAACTTCTGAATATAGCCAAAATAATTCTTTGCCAGTCAGATAAAAAGTATGAAATTTTTTTTTTGAAATGTTACAATTGGTCAAAATTTGACTTGTTAAAATTTAAAAACACAAAATTAGCCAAGATTTCCCGGCCCGCTCCGTTACATTCCCATATGTACCATGAAAAAGCCTTAAGATAAAACTTATAGTGGGAAAAAAAAAAGTTTAAAAGCAAAAAAAATATTAAGAGTATGTTCAAACGAACGCATGATTTAGGTAGATCGAAAAAATGACTAGTGAAAAAAGCGATTTCAAAAATTCCCTAATTTTCAAGTTTCAAGCTCATTTTGACACCCAGCCTTCCAGCCATATCGTTTTCAAAAGAAAAATTTTCGACTAAAAACGACATGCGCTTCTTTGAGCATAGTCGACGTGGCAACGAAGCAAAAATATTCATTGTTCCAATTGGCATTTCCCATCCTATCTGAGTAGGCATGTAAAATGCTTCAAATTTTGAACGGGATAATAATTAAGTGTACTACAAAACCCAATCATTCAAAATTTATAAAAATAAAGTAAAAAAAAAACGTTTGCTTTAATTTACCACACAAACTTCAAAATATTAGTCTTGAACGTAGTCAACTTCTCATCTGTGTTTCACTGCTTTCTTGGCCTACCTTTGCGGAAATTTTTCGAAAATGACCAAAAAATTCAGTATTTCGAGTTTTAGCTGGAAATTGCAAAAAAACTTTCTAAAATTCTCTTACATATGTTCTCTACATATGTCTTAATACTTGATAAGAAAATTTGAGCCATTGCAACGCTATATCATCGGAATAAGATAGATTTGAAGTCTAAATTGTGAAAAATCGTCGTTATTTGGGCTTCTAGAATGACTTTGGTCGCAGGGAAAAATTCAAAAAAAAAAAGGGCTTTCCATAAATTACATACTACCGTTACGTGATTCTGTGAAATTTGAGCTCAGATTGATATATGGGTCTGGAGGGAAGATAGGTTTGGCAGTTTGAAAAGGGTCATCCTTGTTACGATACTGTACCTATTGGTGTGTAATGGCCCAAAAATAATTTTGAGTTACTTTTTCTCAAAATTAAGGATGATCTACAAAATAATTTTTTTTTTTATTTCTCAATGAGCTCTTAGTACCCCCTCAAATCTAGTATTTTTTCAAAGGAGTTTCAGAAAAAAAATAAGTCAAAAATTGATTTGCTCGCTGGCGCTCAATTAAAAAACGGACTTGTGTGAAAAAATTTTGAGATATTTTGGTCTCTCAGAATAGAACGCATCATGTTATAAAATGCGTCATTTTGATAAACATGATATACAATGACAATGTGTATAACAAATTGTGCTGGCTTTCAAGTCTTTCCTTTTCTTCTTTGACCCTCAAAAAAATGAAAGAAGATTTGCACCGAGATATAACTAGATAAAATAATCAAATGACGAATATCACGTAATGTTTTAATGAAGTTTACTACTGCTGTAAAGAAAATTAACATTTTAAGTTTAAATGTGGCTAATATACATTAAGCAACTTTTAGACTATCGATCATGAGGTAAATTCAGATAAAATTAGAGAGGGGTCAATAAAATAAATGTCTTATGTAGGCATAATTTAAATTGTCCAACAAAAAAAAAATATTCAAATAANCATATCCCTTTATCACCTTTTGCATGATCTGGGAGATGTGGGCTGAAAAGAAGAGAAAGCGGCCTCATGAGTGAAAGGAAGGGGTCTTAGGAGTGTTAGGATTGGCTCCCTCAACCCACATCTCTTAGATCATGCAAAAGGTGATAAAGGGATATATAACTTTAAACACAAAATCAATATACATAACAAGTTAATTATATGATATATATAATATAATTTATATCCGAAAGACCGACGAAAGAAATCAATGAGGCATTCATGAATTTGATTACTTTATTTATGTTTTTGACACTGCAAACATCTTTAGGGGCGCAAAATAAGTTTTGAACACTCTCCCTCTGAATGTTGGGGCTTTCATATGTTCGCCAATTTTTTGTGCCGAACTAAGAAAAAGTCACAAATTAGCTTTTACTGATAGCTAGGTTTTTTGCTGAACCGCGACCCGAATTTATTATACATAAGACGATTTGAAATAAGAAATTTCAAAACTCAAATTGGGTATCGATGTTTGTAAGCTATCTTGTAAAAAAAAATTTTCTGGTCATTTTAAGACCATGGTTTTTTTTTGGTTTTGAGCTTTTTTACAAAAAAAACAGTTTAAAGGTGCGAAAAGTGAGCTTTTAGTCCTTGGGTTCTCACAGGAGTTTAAATAGCGGTATCACAAATAAAATAAGCTGACTCGGCAGCGAAGGGTTTTCTCCAGGGTGGTTTTTGATTGCCACGTTATTGGATGTACCGGCTGGTCAAAATTAACCGTTAAAGTATAGCTTTCGGTACCGGGAGTGATATTTCAATTATTTTCATGTACCACAAGATGCGCAGTTATCGGTTTTCTGGAAAATCGTATAATAAACTAGGGGTTTTAAGGGGGTGGCATAAGTCCAGCAGATTGGTACATTTTTTCAGAGCAATATATCCCTTTATCACTTTTTGGTTAGAATGCGTAGCCAC
>SCLH01000126.1:343566-369258 GCA_004367855.1 Oikopleura vanhoeffeni
GTGGCTACGCATTCTAACCAAAAAGTGATAAAGGGATATGAAAGAAAAAAATGTGGAAATTTATTTTTTTTACTTTTTATCTTCAATTAAAGTGTTCATTCTTACAAACGTTTACAATTTTATTTTCTAAACATAACTAACTAAAGTTAAAAATACAAAAAAACATTTTTCACTGTGCATCAATTTCCAACTTAACCCGACTAAAGATTTTTTTTAAATACGATATTCATAAACTTTAAACATTGTCGGGTGTACTCCGCTAATTAGTTCCCTAATTACTCTGCACAGTCGAAAATTTCTTAAATCTCAAAGTTTTTTTTCCATGAAAAAGGGTAAAAATTGGCGAAAAGTAGAGAAAAACAGCTTTTTTTGAGATAAAAATTGACCTTAAATTGCGTTTTAATATTAAAAAATGTCCTGACTATTAAACAAAATGGCGCCTATTACACCCACCATTTTATTGGGAATTTTTCACAACCATATAATTTNGAGAATAAAATTGACCTTAAAATTGCGTTTTAATATTAAAAAAAATGTCCTTGACTCTATTAAATCAAACATGCGCCTATTACCCACATTTTTTGGAATGTTTCAACAACCATAATAATTTTTAAAGATTCAGTGCCGAATGCAACTTATCGAGTGCACAGTCAAGATGTTAAAATTTCATTCAACAGTTTCAAAATGATAATCGCGCGACCTACCGATAGTTGACATACGGGCGATTTAATCGATGCAAACACTTCAAATGTGATTCTGCATATTTTTTATGGAGAGTTAAAAAACCACGGAAAAAAATTGGACTTGATTGGGGCAAATTTTCAATAATTTTCTGAAAAAGTCGATAAAAAATGCAAAAATACAAAATTTAGATTTTTCAAACAGCGGTCAAGAAAGTATGTAGAATCCATGAAAAAAGTAAAGTGCTTATTTTTTTGATCTACCCACAAATTTCCAGTTATTAGAAACAAAAAAAATTTCGAACAAAAATGCGGAAAATTTTCATAATGCTTCGATTTTTTTCAAATTTTTTACGAATTTCAAAGATAGAAAAACCCGAACCAAATCTTCCTAAAAGGATAAAATGATTCAAGAAGCTGAAACCATATTTAATCGTTCAGCTACGAGTATATAAGCAGAAAAAATATATGCTTACTATTTTCTAAGATTAATATTGACCCAGGATGCCGGATATACCACTGTAAGTGGACCACAAAGTGCGCCTTAAAGGGGGATTTGTATCATGGGAAAATATCCACTTACGTTTTCACTCATGATTATAAATTTCCCCTAGGCCGCCCAACTTGCGGCACTTATGAACCCTAGTTCATAATACCGTTCCAGAAAACGCGTATAATTGCGCATCTTTGGTATATGTTATCCATTGAAATATCACTTCCGGTACCAGAAAGCTAACTTTACGCGGTTAATTTGAACCAGGCGGTATTCCGATAACGTTTCCATCCCAGAAGCTACTCGAAAAAAACCCCACGCTGTCAAGTCAGCTTATTTATTGTTGAATACCAATTTTTTGAAAAAAATCTCAAAACGGCAAAAAAAAACATCATTGTCTTAAAATGACCGGAAAACATTCTCTAGCAAATAGCTTAAAAACCAATCGATGCCTATTTGAGTTTGAACCTTCTTATTTCAAATTGTCAACGACGTTATGATAACGTTCAACATGTTCAGTCGAAACTATTTTCTGACTCAGAATATAAGAACAGAACTCGCGAATTTTTCCCCTGATTTTAGAAATATAAGTGTATTCTGTAGATTTAATCAAGTCTGTTTATGGATGTGAGGAATCATTTCGAATTATTTAATTTTGTTTTCCGCGCGGTTTCGAAAATTCATTTAACAACTATAAAAAAATGTGTTTGAAAGAAATTTTTCTAATCTTTTCAGTTGTGACTATCAACCATAAAATAACAATATTATCCAATTGATCAATAATTTGAAAAAAACTATTTTCTTGATTTGTGGCACAGATTAGTGTTTCAAAACACTGATGCGTCGAATCAAGAACATAACATATCTTAACTAAAATATTACACTGTTGACTCCAGGCTTCCAAATCCATCCCTTTGCGATCTTTTCATCTCTACCCAATCTCCTTAATCTTTTGTAGAAAAGAGGTAGAAAAGGACGAAAGCCATACCTTTTGGAAGCTCGGTTGACTCGATCAAAACAGGCCAGTTTTGAATGTATATTCACAAATACGATAAATATAGTTACAGCTCTTACCGTATATTCCCTTATTCAACTGTTTGGTTATATCCCGGCCCTACTCTTAAAAACACACTAGATTCCTAATCAGGCCGGGATATTAACAAAAGTGTGAATAGGGAAGTACAGTAATAGCATGTCACACAATCGATTTCGGCCAAATGACCACTTAGTTAAATTTGGCACATATACGATTTTTGCTAAATTTTATTGGCGTTTAGTGGTGTAAGATATCGAACTCATATTTTCCCTTTTTCTTACTTTTTTCTTTTTCTCGAAAATCGAGGTTTGAGAGCCTAAAATCATAATTCCGAAATTTTAATTTTTTACAAAAAGTGTGTTATTTCATTGATAAGGGCGTTAACCCGAAAACTACCGATGCCGCATTGTTAAAAATAATTAAATAAGGAAAATACGAAAAATCGCTATGATTTTGATCACGGCACGAACCAAATATTTTTTTTCTCCATTTTTTTTCTCCATTTTTCAATATATATATTACCCTAGAAGTTAAACAATCCCATATTTTCTATAAGTCGATTAGGGGGGGGGGGGGGGGGGGGGGGGGTGATGTGCTAGGTATACAGGTACAGTATGTGTGAATTCTTCGCCAGGCATGTGATTCTTGCAATAAAAATGTATAAATGCAGTCTAATCAGTGTTTTTTAGGCATAAGTTCTCATCATAACTCACCTTTAGTCTTGCTGCAAAGTGAAAATTTCCAAGCAGTTGCAAGAGCTTTGTTTTTTATAAAAAACTTAACGCTTTTATCACCACACAAAAATTGGGGTATTTTAAATCTGGTGAGCTAAACGGAATTATTACGGAGCGCATTCGTTGCAGTGATGTATAGAACTCCGAATTTTTCCCTGATTTTAGAAATATAAGTTGTATTCTGTAATTTAATCAATCTGTTTATGATGTGAGGAATATTTTTCGAATTATTTAATTTTGTTTCCGCGCTGTTTCGAAAAAAATTCATTTAAAAACTATAAAAAAATGTGTTTTGAAGAAATTTTTCTAATCTTTCAGTTTGACTATCAACATAACAAATATAATATTTTCCAATTGATCAATAATTTGAAAAAAATGATTTTTTCTTGATTTGTGGCACAGATTATGTGTTTCAAAACACTGATGCGTCGAATAAGAGAGCAATAACAATTTTTAACTACAAATATTACACTGTTGACTCCAGGCTTCCAAATAAGCCATCCCTTTGGCGATTTTTCATCCTTATCCCCAAATTTCCTCTATCTTTTGTTATGAAAAGAGATAGAAAAGGGAACGAAAGCCATCCGTTTTGGAAGCCTGGTTGACTCAATCAAAAACAGGCCATGTTTTGAATGTTATATTCACAAATACGATAAATAAAGTTACAGCTCTTACCGTATATACAGTATAGCATGTCCACCAATCGATTTTCGGCCAAAATCGACCACTTAGGTTAAATTTGGCACATATACTGATTTTTGCTAAATTTTATTGCGCGTTTAGTGGTGGAAATAATTTTCGAAACTCAATATTTTTCCCTTTTTTCTTACTTTTTTTTTTTTTTTCTCGAAAATCGAGGTTTGAGAGCCTAAAAATCATAATTCCGAAATTTTTAATTTTTTTACAAAAAGTGTGTTAATTTCATTGATAAGTGGCGTTAACCCGAAAACTACCGATGCCGCATTTGTTAAAANATATAAGTATACTTCGACCGGAAGTGATATTTCATTATTCAATGTACCACCACCAAGATCGCATTTCGGTTTCGGAAAATCGTAATAAATAAACAGAGTTAAGGGTGGCCTAATCCACAGAATGGTACATTTTTTAGACAATATACCTTCAACTTTTGGTTAAGAAGCGTAGCACACTTCTTAACGTGAATTTAACGTTGTGCTACGCATCAAACCAAAAAGTGATAAAGGGAAAAAGAAAAAAATGTGAAATTATTTTTTTACTTTATCTTCAGATAAAGTGTCATTCTAACAAAACGTTTACATATTTCTAAACATAACAAAGTAAAAATACAAAAAAACATTTCACTGTGCATCAATTCCAACTTAACCCGACAAAGAATTTTTAAATACGATATTCCAAACTTAAACATTGCGGGTACCCGTAATTAGTCCCATAATACTCTGCACAGTCGAAAATTTTAAATCCTCAAAGTTTTTCCAATAAAAACGGGTCAAACGAAATTGCGAAAAGAGAACGACAAAACAGCTTGGTTAGATAAAAATTGACCTTAAAATTGCGTTTAATATTAAAAAAAATGTCCTGACATTAAATCAAACATGCGCCTATACACCCATCCATTTTGTGAATGTTTCAACAACCATATTAATTTTTAAAGATTCAGTGCCGAATGCACTATCGAGTGCACAGCAAGATGTTAAAATTCATCAACAGTTTCCAAAAATGAAATCGCGCCGACCTACCGATAGTTACATACGGGCGATTAATAGATGCAAACACCACATTCAAATGTGATTCTGCATATTTTTATGGAGAGTCAAAAACCACGAAAAAAATGGACTTGATTTGGGGGCAAATTTCAATAAGTTCTGAAAAAGTCGATAAAAAAATGCAAAATAATCACAAAATTTAGATTTTTCAAACAGCGCGTCAAAAAGTAGTAGATCCATAAAAAAGTAAAGTGCTTATTTTTTTGATCTGACTCCACACATTTCCATGTTATTAGAAAACAAAAAAAATTTCGAACAAAAAATGCGGAAAATTTCATAATGCTTCGATTTTTTTCAAATTTTACGATTGCAAGTAGAAAAACCCGAACCAAATCTCCTAAAAGGATAAAAATGATCAAGAAGCTGAAACATATTAATCGTTCAGCACCGAGTATATATCAGAAAAAATATGCTTACTATTCTAAATTAATATTGACCGCAGGAGCCGGTTTTATGCCACTGCCCTACAGTGACCACAAAAGTGCCACTTAAAGGGGATTTGTATCATGGACAAATACCACTTACGTTTCACTCATTTATAAATTTCCCCTAGGCCGCCCAACCTTGCGCACTGAACCGCCTAGTTCATAATACCGTTCCAGAAAACCGATAATATGCGCACTTTGGTAATGTTACCATTGAAATATCACTTCCGGTACCAGAAGCTAACTTACCGGTTAATTTGACCAGCCGGTATAATCCGATAACGTTTCCATCAGAAGCTACCGAAAAAAACCGCCACGCGTCAAGTCAGCTTATTTATTGTGAATACCATGTTTTTGAAAAAAAATCTAAAACCAAAATAAAAACATCACTTGTCTTAAAATGACCGAAAAATTCTCTAGCAAATAGCTAAAAAACCAATCGATGCCCATTTGAGTTTGAACCTTCTTATTTCAAGATTGTCAAACGACGTTATGAAACGTTACACAGTTCAGCTCGAAACATCTTTCTGACTCAGAATATAAGAACAGAACTCCGAATTTTTCCCCTGATTTTAAGAAATATAAGGTATGTCTGTAATTAATCAATCTGTTATGAGTGAGGAATCGATTCGAATTATTTAATTTGTTCCGCGCGTTTCGAAAAAAATTCATTTAAAAACTATAAAAAAATGTGTTATGAAAGAAATTTTCTAATCTTTTTCAGTGTGACTATCAACATAAACAACAATATTATCCAATTGATCAATTAATTTGAAAAAAATGATTTTCCTTGATTGTGGCACTAGATAGTTTTCAAAACACTGATGCGTCGAATCAAGAAATAACAATCTTAACTACAAATATACACTGTTACCCAGGCTTCCAAATCAACCATCCCTTTGCGATCTTTTCATCCCTACTCCAAATCTTCCTCTAAATCTTTTAAAAAGAGGTAGAAAAGGAACGAAAGCCATACCTTGGAACCGGTTGCAGCTCGATCAAAAAACAGGCCAGTTGTGAATGTATAGTTCACAAATACGATAAATATAAGTTACAGCTCTTACCGTATATCCCTATTCACACTGTTTGGTAATATCCCGGCCCTACCACTAAAAACACCACTAGAATGTCCTAATCAAGGCCGGATATTCACAAAAAGTGTGAATAGGGAGTACAGTAATAGCAGTCAAACAATCGATCGGCCAAATGACCACTAGTTTAAATTTGGCACAATAACGATTTTGCTAAATTTATTGCGCGTTAGTGGTGAAGAATCGAAACTCAATATTTTCCCTTTTTCTTACTTTTCTTTTTCTCGAAAATCGAGTTTGAGAGCCTAAAAATCATAAATTCCGAAATTTTAATTTTTTACAAAAAGTGTGTTAATTTCATTGATAAGTGGCGTTAACCCGAAAACTACCGATGCCGCATTTGTTAAAAAATAATTAAATAATGAAAATACGAAAAATCGCTATATTTTGATCACGTGACGACCAAATATTTTTTTTTCTCCATTTTTTCATATATATCCCTTGTTCACACTTTTGTTAATATCCGGGCCCAATCAGCGAAGTGTTTTGAATAAGAGCAAATTGGGGGTTATAAAATGAAATGAGCGAGGAATGTGGGAAAGTTAGCGAAGTATTTATTTATAAAAAGAGGGCGCTGCTGAGGATATTATTACCCCTAGAAGTTTCAGAACAATCCACTCATTATTTCTATAAGTCGATATTAATGGTGGATGTGCTAGGTATACAGTGTACAATGTATTGTGTGAATTCTCGCCCAGGATGTGATTCTTGCAATTAAAAATGTATAAATGCAGTCTAATCAGTGTTTTTTTAGGCATAAGTTATCAGTCATAACTCACTTTAGTCTTGCTGAAAGTGAAAATTTCCAGCAGGTTGAGAGCTTTGTTTTTTATAAAAAACTTAACGCTTTTTATCACCACAAAAAAATTGGGTTTTTTTAATCTGGTGAGCTAAACGGAAATATATTCGGAGACGCATTCGTTGCAGTGATGTTAGTTTCTCTGATTTGATTAAAATACAAATTCAGTTAACTAAAATTATTTATGTTTAATAATTTTCTTATGTTTTCTTTAGACAAAAATTGTATCAATATGAAAAAATCTATGTTTCTTCAAGTTCAGCGTCCTGTTTTCCAAATTGTTAACAGAGAATGTATAAAACAACGAACAAAACTAGGTTTGAACTGGTCAGGCCTCATTTTCGCTCAAGCGCCTCCAATCTATAATGTTCCCGTAAAATATCTCTCCATTAACGAGAAAAAAAAATTACAGTTGCAAAAAAATTAAAAAATCTCCGACATGGAAATTTTCATTGGTCGAAATTTTAACCGATTAGAATCGATCATTTTGATAAATTTTCGAGTTCAATTGTTGAAATGCTGATTCAAAATATATCTATTTCGATTAAGTTTTGCCTTCTTCGGCTTTCGAAAATATTCAAAATGCTAAATAAGACCAAATAGTCGACTCTAGCGTCACCTGTGGTAATCATATAAACTTAGTTCATCAAACCGTCTCAAATAAATTGCGAGCTTGTATTACCTTGTAGTAACTTTATTTTGTCCCTTCCTAACGTCTTATCTCTTACAGGAATACGATGGGAGTACTTAAAAGTCCTAGTTTTGAATTTGGTTTCGACCCTCATCTGACAAGTGACAGCCTACACTTGTTATTATTATTAAAAACATTTTCTAACGATATTTTTTCGATATGTTGATTATCCCGTAACGAGATTTCGGCTTACATTTATTTAATGAATACAAACAGGATGTCAGTGATCACATCATGTCAAGTTATCACTCTCGATTCAACCCTGATTAAATAATTAATGTTTAGATAAATATCTGCCCAATCAGCGCGCGCGATTTTTTGACAAGATTTGACGAATCTTTTCTTGACAAATCTTTTACATGTAAAAAATGAGTATCGATGTTTTTGAGCCATCTTGTAGAGAATTGTTTTCTGGTCAATTCAAGACGTAGGATGTTTTTTGTTTTTGAAAAAATTTCAACAAAATCAAATTTTTGGTCAAATTTTCGAGATTTTACAAAAAGTGTAAAACTCAGTTCTAGCGACTCCGTATGGATAGCTAGAGCGCTTATTTTTTGCAAGTGAAAATTAAGCGTTTTTTAGAAAACTTTTTTTAGGCTAGGGTCGGCGACCATGTGGTCGACCTTCAATAATCGGTCAAAGTTCAACGTCAATTTCAAGGTCATTGTATGACCTTGAAAGTTAAATTAAAAAAATTGTCAGCATTAACTTTCTAATGAAAGTATTACCAACTATGCGTGAGTAGTATACTGAAAGGTCGCTAGAGCGCAAATGATGAACTTGAGATTAACTTTGAGGTTTAACCATTTGTTGCTCTTTAGCGACCTTTCAGTATACAGAATGTGTTTTAGCTTTTGGTGTTTTCCCCGGGAAGATTGAAACGCCCCTTAAATAGATTAACCAAGTCGCGCTATGATTGGTTAGGCGTGAATCTCCTCGGGGAACACCCGAAAAGCTAAAACACATTCGGTACATTGTATTATTAACCCATAGTTGCTAATAGGTTCATTAGAAAGTCGACCCTGACGATTCTTTTGATGGTAATTTCAAGGTCATACGATGACCTTGAAATTGACCTTGAACTTTGACCGGTTATTTGAGGTCGACCACATGGTCGCCGATCCTAACCCAAAAAAACAGTTTCTTAAAAAACGCTTTATTTTTACTTGCCAAAAAATAAGCGCTCTAGCTAAGTATTAAAATGATCAGAAAAAATTCTCTACAAGATGGCTCAAACACATCGAAATTCCTTATTTTAAATCGTCTGTCACAACATAAAGAAAATTGGGATTAGAAACGTGATATCCTGTATATTTTTAAAGTATGTATGTACTTTTTCTCTAGCACTTTCTCCATTTTCCGTCAGTGAGACGCTCGCCCAGCATGCAGTGATTGGCCAGCGATAAGTCACAATTTTTAAAAACACGTAGATCTGAAGGACATGATATTCTCTTATTAGATATATTTGTAATAATGAAATACAGTGGTTGACCACTTAAAGCCCACCTACAACTTTGGTTTTAACTGGTCAGGGGGGATTTAAGTGGTCATCGGCTAGGGGGGGTTTTAAGTGGTCACATGCCAGGGGGGTTATAAGTGGTCAAAAGCTTTTTTGGTCTGAGAAAAGTTTCTTGGAATGTATTTCTCGAGAATGTTCTATTCTAGATATCTGAACTTTATTTTTTTAATAAAATTAAACTCATATCTTGATTTCTTTTAACTGAAATGAAAAAAGTTCGCACTGATGACAAACTATGGATTATTAGAGAAATAGATGAAACAAAAATAGTGTGAGGTCAAACGATATCAACAAACGGTTTTTTCCTATGTGCAGCCAAGTAAATTTGTGACGACCAAAACTTTCTGTTTTTCTCTTTCTCAACCGGTTGACCAGTAATCAACCTTTGAAATAACCAGTTTTTCTGAGGCAAATGCAAAGAGTTTTCGAAAAATATTTTTTTTCGTACATAAATAAATTTGAAATGATGATCTTTGCACTTTTATAAAAATCAATTACTACCTATCAACCAATAATTATCAAGAATACAGTGGACTTCCAGTTTAAATCATCATTCACCGATGAACCGGTTGACAAGGAAAAAAACAAGAAGTTTTTGGCGAACTAGAACCCTGATTGAGAAACCATTATTTGTGTGGGTTTATATTTGTCATTTGCTGGTTCGCCTATACGATGATCGCCACGCTTAAAATATGTTCCCCAGATTAGTGTTTGTATCATTTGAAAAGTGTTTGGTAGTGTCAAAAAAGAAATATTTCCAAAATTTCAATCAAAAATATCAAGTTTTTCTTAACCTCCGAGGCCATATAGCCTTTTGAAAGGCTAAAGTCACTTTAAATCAGCCAAAAAATGATGGGAAAATCGATCGCAGACAATTTCTTTCAATACATTTGAAATCAACACTGTGAATCTGAAAATATCTTCTAAATTTTTTTCGGATACTCGGTTCAAATTTCTCATGATGAAGGCCATTTTTTGCTTAACTTTTACTTTCGAAAAAATACTTTTTGATCTAAATTTGGAATTATAATTTTAATTCAGCTTGTATTTAGTAAAGTGTTTTGAGTACAATTTGCAAAAACAATTAGCTTTATAGACATATCTGGAGCAGAAATATTTTTTTGGGAGTGAAATTTCAAAATATCTGGTTCGATTTTAGTATGGATAAACTGATATGTTTTGAAAAAATAAATAAATTGTGAAAATCATGCCAGAGTGATACACTTATACTACTAAATAACCTTGCTTTTCAAACGTTTTTTTCTAGAGTTAAACATAAAATTTTTAGAATATAATATATCTTTTTCAAAAGTTGAACTCTTCAACTTGATCATACCGGAAAAATTGAAGATTGATCTTATAAGAGTTTTCTGTAATCAACGCTCAAAAATAGCCTTCTAAAAGACTTTTATGCCTAAGCGGAACTTTTTTTTATATGCGTCGGAGGGTTAAAAAAAATTTAATTATGTCAATAGCTGTTGAAGATAAAAATAAAAATTGCCTAAAAAATTTATTTATAATTATAAAAAAAATTTGGGGGGGGTTTAAGTGGTCACCGGGAAAATCAAATATGCCCAAAAGGGGGATTTAAAGTGGTCAGGGGGGCTTTAAGTGGTCAACCACTGTATTTATTTCACAATTGTATAATCTAAACCAAAAATAGACAAACAATCATGAGAGCAATGAGCATCACCCTGCCTATAAGGGCAATGAATAACAGTTAGAGCAATGGGGAATACTTTTGGTTAAACAATAATGTGTTACTCACCCACTATATTGTAAACCTGTGAGGGCTGGGTAAGATAGTAATTCGGCTAAACTGTAATTCAGCAATATTAATTAAATATCGAATTTTCTAGAATTGTATTCATTTTTTGGGAACGAGAGTAGTGCCATATACATATGTGTAATAAAAAATTAATTCATAAGTTATTATTTTTAATTCAAATCAGAAAAATACCTCAAATTTGGTGAATATTTAATTATTAAAATTATGGTACAAACCAGAATGCCAGAATTTTTTTGTTTTGATGATCTTATTAGAAAGGTTATGGTTTTTATTGAACCGAAAGCTCAATCCCATAACAATTCTAGAAATGTCTAAAAACTTTCAATTTTTCTGTAATATACCCGAATCACAGTATAGCCGAATTATTATCTTACCGTATACGGTATACTCCTCTGGAACCAAAAAATTTCAAATAATTCTGAAGAAAACTTATTTATTGTCTTTATCAACGTCAGGAAAATCTCGAAACTTTTTAAGAAAAAAATATACTTTGATCTCCACGCAGATATAATGCCTGAATATAAGTTATTGGGTGCACATTAGATAGCTAAGATGCGGGGCTACCCAATTGCAGTGACCGTTTTTTGAGACCGCGACATTTTGCACTACGGCGCGGTGAATTGACTTTTTGAAAAAGACTTTTCGCACAGCGGCGACTGACCCTAGCAAACAAATGAAACAAAACATTTTAATTGCGCCAGATCGCAAAATATTTTGCAGATAATCTGAATCTGATAATTTATAAGTTCGAGAAAAATATCCTATATTTCAATTATAAATTAATTCTCAGACGGAAACGGGTGAAACAACGTGATACGATACTTTTGTTTCAGGTATTTTTGATTTTGTTATATTGCTAACCAACTAATCAAATTTTAAGGATAAATTTCATCTCTTCGTACCAGAAAATTTTATTTTCATGATTTGATACAAGAAAAAATGCGAAATTACCTGTTTTCTGAAGACGTAATTAAGAGTGAATATTGACCACAGATCGCGCTAGAGTAAAAATAACCATAAAAATCGTATTTTGTCTATTGCGCCATTTTCAAACATTGAACCGAAGTTTTTAATTTAGTCGCCCAAATCAGCTGCTTTCGCATTGTTTGGTAGTAAAAAACTGTTCAAATATTATTTGAGAAATTGAAGATCAACTTCACCGGTAACTTTTGATCGCCGGGTTAATCAGATTTTTAAAAATTTGCATTTATCCCTGGCCCAGCATAGCTAAATCGTTGTTTGTTGCCGCTTAAAACTGATTCTCAGTATCAGAAAAAAAAATATTTGACGCTGCAAGATCTGACGGGAAAATGAATTTATAACTGGAAAATTAAACTTTCAATTTTTCAGCAAATAAAGTTTGTTAATTACTAATCGATCATATTTAACCCTTAGAAACGCCTATCCTCTTATTATTTACAATTCGAGCAAAACATCTGATGACTTCTTTCCCAGAGGAATTCGGTATCTCAATTTAGGATAATTAACAATTGTTAATTAGTTGAACACCTAACAATTGTAAATTCTCGAAAAAAATCTCTGTAAAAAAATCATTAAATTTAATTTTTCACGTTGTCACTCTTTGTAGCACATTTTTGAATCTTTCAGGAAACCAAATTAAACTTGAAATCGTGTTAAACTGCACAAACTTGGAAAATACTTATAGTTAACACGCACAAAAAATAACGAACCCTACCACATAGTTTCCGTCTGATGATTATAACCTATGATCTATAGACTTTAGATCATAAGTCAGAATCATCAGACAGAAAGTATAGTCTATCGCCTTAAGGGGATTNAGCCCTTTTTAAAACTCAAATATCTTTTGTGAGTATTAAGTAGACATCTATGTTTTCAATTGCACATTGCAGTTTGTAACCTTGAAATGGTTAAAAGTGATAATTTTCTATAAAATATTTTAACATGAGCAGTTAAATGCATAAAACCTTATTGCTGGTATTTCTCTCCATTGAAGTTAAACTTCATATCAACGTATCCAAAAATTACATTATGCCGATATTATTTGTCAAAAAAAATCTCTACAATAAAGACAGATAAACTTTTTTTAAATCATCTTAATTTGCCGGGATTTTTTTTGAAAATTCCTTGCTTTAGTTAAATATAGGCAAAATTTACATTATTTTACAAAAAAAAGTTTAACTCACGAACGAGACATGCGATTTCTTCTCTCTTTTTCATAAATCATTCTCGATTATCTTAGTAAAATTATAGACTGACAAAAATTTAATAATTTTTGTCAGATTTCTCGCAATCACTATTTTATGCAGATTTACTGCCCGCCATTATTACATTGATTAGGCTAAAAATTGAAATATTGAAAAAAAAGCAAAAATCTAAACAATTATAATATTGAAATAATTTCATCTAGTGTAACTTTTTGCTGTGATTATTATTCTTCGTAATTTGAGACTATCCTATGGCTAGAATTTGAAATAAATAAATTTTTATTGCAAGCAAATCNTTTTTTTTGCTTGCAATCAATTTCTTATGTGCTGGATGGTCGGATACAAGAAAAATAATACCGAATTTGAAACCGTGGACGAAAATAACTACTGCACCCACAATTCCCTTAAATAAATGTTCAAAGTACAAACAAAATATCCCAAAATAAATACAGTAGTTACTGTACAGAGTATACAGAGAAGTTCATGTCGCTTATCTGTTATAGTCACCTCTTATGAAAAATCTTCAAAAAACTCTAGACTTTCAGAAATAACATTTAGATTTTTCAATTTGACCGAGGCAGAAGAAAAATATTCCAGAATCTCCCAAAAAAAATATGAGTTTCCAGTTATCACACAATGAAGTCTGAGACTCTAGACTTTTCAGATAGTCTCAATAAGACAAGTCTATCCTGACAAAAAATAATAACATCGCCTGGTCCTGAAATTTTTTTAGAAAAGTATATTCAACTCGAGTACTGGGATTTCAAGGTCGATTTGATGCCGTATAAGAACATAGTCACGAACGTCGGGTTTACAGTTTAGAAATAGAAGCTATTTTGTATTTTTTTCGAATAATTTTAAAACTTATCAAGCAAAAATCTTGCTCCGAAAAACATACTGTGACAGTCGACGGCTCCTGATGGTAATCGAAACGACCTTAAGAAGTGATCAGATTTTTTTTGAAATCCATTCAACTACCTTAGTTTTAAAGATATATTAAAAATTCTTTAGTTGTAATGTGTGACCACAAAAGACATGCGCATGAGCCCCCCGAAGTCCGGTTTATTCTACAAAAATCAATCGAGTCGCTAAAATCGCGAAAATCCGTATTTTGCAGTTATTTTAAGGGTCCTCAACAAAAAATCCATCAAGCATCTCTAATTTTCTCGACAGAAACTTAAAAGTCAACTAATAACACCACTGAAGAAGCAATCCCAGATCCCCGAGGTTCACATTTTCATTTTTTGGTCTCGTTTTCTTCTGAAACCAGCGATTTGAATCTCAGAAATCTCAAATTTTGAAAAAAAAATTAATAAAAAAATATGTTTAAATCGCCAATAAAGAATATCTTTTTCATGACACAAAGAAAATAAAAAGACGTCTTATCAACTATCTTTTTGTCCATATTTTCAGAAATTAACACTTTAAAGATAATCTACGGATAATTTTATGTCCGAGTCTCTTAATGCGACCAGAACTCTCTTAATAATGAAATTTAAGTTATGTCTGTTTTTTAAATACAAACAAACAAATATAAGTTCAAAAAAAAAAGAATTCTCAAATTGAAACAATATTGAGTAATAATCTGTTAAAGTAACCCCGAGCAATCACTCATTAAAGTTACCTTTTATCTGTTATAGTTACCTTTTTTTCAATAGTTCAGGGGTAACTATAACAGAGTAACTACTGTAAACGACTATGCTACCCACTCAGTAGGTATGAATATTTAAAAAGACAAGAATTTTTGCTCTTTAGCGACTTTTTGGTTATTTATTTACCCGTGATTGCGAAAATTTTCATAAGAAAGTCGACCTCACGAATGGTATTTTTGCTGGTATTTTCGCAGCAAGGTGACTGAAATTGACTTTAACTCCCACCTGTTCGCGATGTTATATTACTTACCTGCAACTGAGTGTTTTAAAACACACAATTATTTGCTACCTTTGAAACATGGCTGCACAAGGCAGCGGGCAAAAAATATCATTTGAGATTTTGACATCAATTTTTATGGTGCCTAATTTTTATAGAATCAAACTCTTTAAAAAGGAGATAAATACTGATTTTTTCTTATCAAAAACGGCAAGAGCGTAACCGCAACGACATTTTAGTCTAAACAGACTAAATCATTTTTGAATAAGTTGGAAGAAAAATTTTTAGTAATTTGATGGAAAAATTAAACCATCGAAGGTGCATAGGCGGAAAATGTTAATTTTCAAAACATTAATTTAGTTTTAACTTCCGGAAACTTTTTATTTGCCTATCTTTGGTAGAATTTCATGGGCCACAATTTCTACTTTTTTGGCAACAATATTAAGAATAAAATTTTTATTGTTTATAGACACACTGCTAGTAATTCAAATAATTTTAAAGCAAAAAATGGTAACTTCGAAGCTTTATCTATCCAAAAAAGTGCTTTTTTCGCGAGGTAAAAATAAGTAGGCGGAATAAATAAGTAGGCGGAATAAATAAATGTGTCATTAACATGACTTCCGGTAAATTTGAATAATTTTTGAAAGCAGTGAAAATGAAAGTTGATATCATGGATTTAGAAAAAAATTATTAATTTTTAATGCATTTCAAATCAATTTCGGCTAAAAACACAAAATTTATTGAACACTCGCTATAAAGCCAATTTAAAACAAATTACTGAGGTATATCTAAAACGTAATAATTAACTCTGGGAATTATCAGGTCATATAAAGTCGTGTATCACCTTTTGTGGCAAAGACCTAACGGTTGTTCAACATCTCCCTATGAGTTTCGACATTTTTGTAATTCAAAATACAATATTTTAACAAAAACCAAATATCAAGAAAATTTTAATATAGCGAAAAAATGATTTATTATAGAGCGCTACTCTATTTTTATGAATAAAACAGTGCCTGAATCAGAATAATAAATGTATATTTATCTACAGCATGTCACATTTTTGCTGGAGATCTAAGTTTTTGCTTCAACTCACGTCCGCCAATGTTTGAATTTACAAACACGGAGGTGTTGAACAAATTTAAACTCTCACTGACCAATATTCACTGCCAATATGTTTCAATCAAAAAAACAAGATCGCAAGCAAAAATGTGACATGCTGTAGATAAATAAATATACCGACAACTTTTATTTTCGAGTTTTCACTTCCGGTTTACTAAAATGCGATTCTCTAGAATTGAATAAAAAAATTCACAAATCTGAACCGATCAAATTAACAGAAATATATTTTTCCTTCTTGTCCCAAATTTATAGTGCATTCTGAAATTAAACCTAGGAGGATTAGTACTTAAAAGAGCAAAAACCTTGAAATTAGGCGGTTTTTCGCAGTTCTCTGAAATTCAAACATTTGACACCATCATATTAAGAGCATAAGTGAATGTGCTTCATGCCAAGTTTGATTAAAATCGTATGCGACCTCTAGGAGGAGAAGAACTTTTAAATTTTGGCCAAAAATTATTCTGATTAATTTAAGTTATCTATTACTCGGCATAATAAGGCCAACAAAGCTGGTGATACTACAAAATACTTTATACTATTATCATTATACAATCCAAATATCACTACCGCGGTTAGACCACCATTATATTATCAATCTTCTCTTCAATTTATCAAACCTCAAAAACATTACCTCATGGGAATAAAATATACTCGTTTTTTGCAATTAAAAAATTCGAATTTTTTACAACGTTTCGAATATTTTTATTCATCTCAGGTACTAAGAAAAGCAGACAAATTTGAGGAAAAGTGTTGACACAAAAACTATTTTGGTATATTTCAAAGGAGCATCCAGATAACCAAATTAAAGCCGTTTAGTGTATGTCATCACGTTCATCATTACAATAAAGTCTTTTGATGTTGACTTGTTGTTTAATGTGGCTGGTGAAGTGTGATTAGCAAACTCATACACTTTCTGTGGTAAGGGTTTTGTTAAGTTTGTTTCTAAGATTTGAATGGTCGTGATATAATGCACGACCCATTTCAGCAATTTTATTTTTGGTGGTACTTCCACTGGGTAAGTTGTCTGGATCACATTATTGTTCATAAGGTTTTTTATTATTTTCACAAGCAGAAATATGTTGAAAGTGAGAATGATTTTTTAGTTCGAGTTTCTGGATTCGAATGTAAAGTCGTTTTGTTTTCTATATAGCTCGAATCACATTTACAATCGAATTGAATAATCCATCGTTGGTTTGAAATAGTTCTTCTTTGGGTTTTAGGCGAGGAAGTATGGGACTAGCCATTTCTTAGGTTGTGACCATGTGAAGTTTAAAATGAGTTATGTTTTTCAAATTTTATAAATTTGTGTGCTATAGAACTGCCATCTGGCGCTTAACGGTAGAGAGTTTGGGTGATCGAATCAGGATATCAAACTCTTCTGACGTTTAGCTTTCGCATCAGATGGTCTGAAATTTTTTAATTTTAGATCAGAGTTTTTGATCAATTAATTTTTCTGGAAAACGGTTTTTCATAAAAATAATTTTGTATTTTGAAGCGCGGTGTCCCTGCTACAGTAGTTGTCGTCGTATTGTTACAACGGTACAATCGCCAACTAGTGCCGTATTTTGTAGATTTAGGGGACTGAATTTTTATAATTTACTATACAGTCTGATGCCGTAAGTTTCTAATTGTTCAAGATGAATTTCATCCTTTCTTGTACAAAAGATGTGTCCAAAAAATTCAATCTGAAATTAGACTAGACTCTATAGTAAATTCTCAAACCACTATCAAATTATTAAGCTTATCCAACAGTTTGAGCTTCTCGCCTTTACGGATTACACAAAAAATATCGTCTACGTAGCGCGCGTAGGTTAAATATTGCCCTTATTTATTTCAGGTTCAACTATTTTTGTTTCAAATAACTACAAAAATATTGCAAGCTTGAGAGGTTTTGAACCCATGCATAAATAAAAATTATCGAACGGTTATGTAAAAAATTCAATTTTTAAATTGCAAAAACTAAGATTTAATTGTGTCTCAAAAAACCAATAATACATAAATAAGGTGTTGGTGACCAATATGTAGTTGAAAGTACGTTTTTTCCTCTTATCTACCTTTACTTGCCCTTCCTTAGTTCGTGAAAAATTTTGAAAAATTCAATGTCCTGGATCAATCAAAATTTAGTACCAGACACGTGCACTGCGCGAGTGGTAGGGTCTCTTCCAACTATGAATTCAAATCGACATGAATTGAAGGGCATACGAGAGACGCTAAAAATTACACCAAAAAGTTGCAAAAAGGCCAATCAAAAACTGATATAAAAAATGTTGCTTATTTAGCGGCAAATTGGCGCTTTTAGTAATTTTTTAACAATTTCAAACCCACTTTCGAGGCACAACTCATAATAATTTATTTTAATGTACAACACCTCATGATGGAACACCTCGGCAAGCGGGGTGATTAAGTCATGGCACTGCGTTTCTGAAAAATTTCTGTACCTACATACAGACATACAAACAATTCTGAGAAGTTCAAATACAATTTGAATCAAATAGGTAGGTTTCAGCGCCAATTTAAGCCAACATTTTATCGGTTGTCTTAAATCGGAAGTTATAAAAATGATATAGAGTGGCGATGATAAAGCAGGGTTCATATGAAAAATATTGCCATAAATTAATCACTTGGATCAGCAACTAAATATAACTTTTCATAAAATTTTTGATTAGTGAACTGACTATCTTGTATTAGCTGTCAAAACGTAACTATCTTATATAAATTGTATTTAATATTTATCAACGTTTCGATTTTTTATTGTATATTCATTTTCAAAGATAAGGAAACTAAAGCCATCCCTTTTTATCCCCACGCCATCCCCACTTTATCCCCAAGGGATGAATCCTCAATTCATCTCTTTTTATCCCTAATTTCAATGAAATTTTAGAATAATTTAAAGGGGTTACGGGTAGCGTACCCACCGTGGATTTCGGCAAATTTTGCGTGGGCGCTAAGCATCGACAATTTTTGCCTAGGGTTATCAGACCCCAGANAATTCAAAAATCTCACTTAAAATTTCCAAAAATGACCATAGGCTGTTCTAGGCTTCATAAAAGAGCCGACATTTGAGAATATTTAAAAAATAAACAAAATTACTTAAAACCTTGTTTTGAGGGTACCTAGACCCAAAGGAATTCAAAAGGCTCACTTCAAATTTCCAAAAATGATCATAGGCTGTTCTAGGCTCTCTAAAATATTCTCAAAAACTCGTATTGAGGGTAACGAGACCCCTGGGAATTTAAAAATTATATCGAAATAGGCCGATAGAAGGGGATTTTATGTTTTGAATTAAAATTTGTTAAAAAATAAGCCCAAAATCGGCCGAAGGCCGATAAAAGGGGATTTTATATTTTGTATTTAAATTTGTTAAAAAATGAACCTAAAATCGGCCTTATTTTTGTAATGAGAAAATTGATAATTTTCGCCGAAAATTAATTAATCAATATATCATTTTTATAAAGTTATGTCTTTTATGGATTTTTAAAATAGCTGAAAATGCCAAATCGCCTATATTACGTACGCTTATAAAACTTATTATTTGGAAAAACTGGGGATAAATGGAGATTCGTCCCTGGGGATGCATCCTTTTTTTGGGGAAAGATGGGGATAAAAAGGGATGAAATGCCATCACCGAATTTTGGGATAAATAGGGATGAGGATACGGATTGAAAATCAGCTAAGATGCGTTCCTTTACAAGCCTGGCGGCAACTCAATCATTTTTCCAGATTTCGCATCATTAAAATAGTCACGATCTGTCAGCCGAAGGACCTTAATTCATATCATATACGCTAAATGGATCACAGACCCTCAGAGGACAGATTCTGAATATTTGAAAAATGCGGAATCTGAGCATTTGATTGGTGAATCCTATCCAAATCTGACTGATGAAATCGGCCTTTTCTGCGATTCCGGGTTTTGATTAGGTGCTGGTATCCCGCGTTGTTTGATTCATACAAATATACACCTACGAGTTTGCCAAATTAAAACGTTTTGATTGCTGGATAGTAAATTGTGCAAAATTCAAGAACTTAATTATTTTCAGAGAATTTCAAACTTTGTACACTTCAGAAACTTCTGTACTACAAATTGCGAACGTTTGCTGTATGAGATACAATTATTAAAATAACTTAAATCTGATCTACATAGTTATAACAATTGCTCAAACCGGTAATCGGATAGTTATATAAGCTAACATTTATTCATTCGGTCCAGCAAAAATGTTTCAAATTATTTTTATCTCGGTAATGTTTACGTAACAGCTTTTATTGAGAGCATTTTCTTAAAATACAATGTGATAATTTTGATTTGTTTTCTAATTGACAAGTAAGTTCTATAAAATTTAAACGAATTTATTTCACAAGTTTACAGATCATAAATAATCATGAGGCGCAGATATGTTTCCTCGATATTTAATATATTGCTATTATTCAGAATATCACAATCTTTGTATAATAGACTAGGATTTTGTGTTACTTTATTGTCAGAAAGTGGGTCTCAAACTGAGAATTTTCAGCGCTTATATTTTTTCGATCAATCATTTTTAACGAGTGATATTAAAGTTTTAAGAACGTTACTCACAGTAAAATTTTTAAATATCGAAATAAAATTTGCAAAAAAATGTTCGAAAAATTTTAAAATTGTTGGTACAGAATGTTTACGAAAAATAAATTCTTAAAAGTTTGAAAAAATAAAAATATTTGGCCAAACAAGCTCCAACATTAATTTATTTCCAGCTTCTGCTCTGAAATGATCTCATTTTTACGATGAAAATAAGTTGAGTTACAGGCCAATTAAGGCTTTTTTAAAATTGGTAATTAAACATTAAAACCTTTAAATCCCGGCAAATTTCTCTCGAAATTTTTTTTTTCGATAATTTGGTTTGTTTTTCAATTATTCATCAGAATTTTGATTTTGTTTTTATTTAAATTTAAACGGTTAATTGTTCAAATTTCCGTTGGTCCGAACCCTACGTGACTGCTGAATTTCACATACGACTAATATATCAACAATAAGGGATTTTCATAATCTATGTTTTAGTCACTGTGTTTCAAAACTCAGCGGCGTAAATAAATGTAAATTTGTTAGTTCTACCTTTTTAGAAAATATTAAATCAAAAAAAAATGTTCTGTTTTTGTAATGACTATAACACTAGAAAATTTCATATTCGTATTCCCTGTTCACACTTATGTAAATCTAGGCAGCTCAATAGGAAATTATAGTGTTTAATTGCTTATCGAGCTGCTCGGATAAACATAAATGTGAATAGAGGATATGCAATAAGATAGCAAGATTAGAAAAATAGTATTTTTCTTGAGAACAAAATTCTTTTGTCTTCAAAATGAACCTACTTACATCGCGAGACCTTGATGTTTTCAAAAAATGTGGTGACATGTCATGACATCTGACATCACAAATATTGTTCACAGAGATATACGTCAGTTAATTGGAATCAAATTATTGGATTATCAAATTTTGCATGTAAATCAGCAGTTTTCATTAGTAGGATCGCATCAAAGTATAACATCAAATTTAAAGTCTTAATTTTGGACTGAAGAATTCAGCATCTTACAATTTAATAACATTTTTGCAGGATATAATATTTCAACCCTCTAACTGAATTCTAGAATTTTTTTCTCAAACACCAAGTATATTTTTAAAAAAACAGAGTGCTCCAAAATTAAGAAAAATGACCGTGCCATGAAAAGTTGTCATCCATCGAAATGTTTTTATATTCTCGATAGTTTTTCCACTAAAACATATTTCATGTCGATTTTTTCAAATTCCCGTTTATGTCCGTTTTGTATTGATCTTGAAATCTTGTGAAAACTTTCACTTTTTATTATAATAAATACATCGCAGAAACCCGATCTTTTACACCAACCCTAGTTTATTTTCGACAAGAAACACACTTATTTGAAAAATAATATTCAATTCCCTTTACCTACCACAAAGTTATGATTCGACTCATTTTGCTATAAATAATGACATGCCGACCAATGAGAAGTGATATAAAACAAATCATTATAACCTCCTCACACCCAGAAACGAGAAACTTCGCCTCACGCCCAAAGCCTATCTAAAGGCATCTATGAGCGCATTATCACGGGGAAAACTGGAAAAGATATCAATTTATTTATTCGTCCTGATTGAGATCAAGATAGATATAAAGTGATAACACGTAACATTTTTAATTTCGAAGTTGTGCACAGTACTGCGAGAGAGAAAGGGAAGTTCACTCACCTTGTATTTCGTTTCGAAAAAACCATACATCTTTACAATGACCATTAAGTTAAAAAAAATTTAACAAGTGAAACTTAGCTTATTTTATAGCACGGGTCTCAAATTTGAACTATATATTCTCTCTCACAAAACAATTTCATATCCGCGCGTCCAATAATGATGCACAGTAACATGTCATAAAAATATTGCTAACAGCTGAAAACTCAAAATAGTACCCCTTATGTTCCTACATTTGATCGATTTGTTTCGTCGGCTTATTTGGGTTAAATTGCCGTTTGCAATTCATTCGAAAAAATTTTTTGAAACAATATTTTTTTCAATTCATTTTGAGTTTCATTAAAAATCACTTGTAGAAAAAAATATTCTTCGTCATAGAGACTGCAGATAATAATTACAATCATAAGAATCTTCCAAGTTCTTTTCCTAAATACTGAGTTCCCTCAGAATTCTGAATTATGATCGTTTTCACACAATTACATTTTTTAGGGAATTTTGCGCCGACAAATCCTAAAAAAAGGTAGGAATTCAATAACTTTCGAACGGCTAATCGTATAAATTTTCACAATAGTTTTGGCAAATAAAATTGCAAATTATGACTATTGAATTGTAGTCTGTGACGATGTTATCTTCAGCGGCCGTTTTGGCTCCCAAAATTTTTTTTTGCCTTTTAGATAGTCAAATGGTGGAGGGAGCGGTTAAAGATAATTAAACTTAAGGGCCTCGGCTGTATTTGACAGATACCGGGATTATGGGATCTTGATTTGAAAAACTTTTCACCTGGATTATATTTCTTCCCAATTACCTCAAAGATTATGATTCGTTTGAAGTTTGAGTTTGAATTTAACTTTTCGAATTCGTAGAATTATGAAAATTTTGGAATTAAAAGTTCCAAATAATGAAAAAAAATGCCTTATTTTTCGTTCAAATTTTTTTTTCTATAGTTGTTTCGATATCAAACGAAAGAAAATCTACAGAATGGCTACTTTAACTTTTCGACTTGGTGCACCACATATTTTTTATATGCTCTTTGAAAAACCAGTATGACATGGTTGATGATTTCGTGCTGTCCAAAATAATTAGAAATAATTTTTAAAAAAGTTCATTTCTTGTTCAAAAATTTTCCAAAACTAATTTTTTTGAATCCTTAGCTGAAAATATTGGAAATGGCTACTTTCTCTATATTAAATTGCTTTCGTTTGTTTTCGTTCGCGTCCTGTTTATAATCTGAATCATATTTTTTTGAACGGAAAAAATACGATGTTTGCGCGAAATTAAGTAAGCCCTCCTGAGTCAAAGGAATTGAAAAAAAAAAATTCACCGAGACTGCCCAATTGGTAAGCCAACTGTTCGACCCGTTTGAAATTTATTTAATTTAACTCATGAAAGAAAAATATTTCTTTCGATGTGCTAAATTTCGATTTTTTTTCGGACTTTTGTTCAAAAGATTTAAATTCTCGATTTTGACTTTAAAAATCGTATAAATTCAAATTTAATAAATTTTCAACGCGATAGGACCGTATTTTTAAAGCTTCCTAATTAATTAAAAAATAGAGAAAATAAATTTTACCTGTAAATTTAACACGTAACTTACAACACGCGGTTTTTTGAGTGTTTTTTCAAAAGACGAATTTATAAAGTAAAAATAAGCAATTCTGAAGAAATTCAGATTTAACGAAAAGAAGCCTGAAAAAGTGGCAACTTGTGTTCGAAAATGTTTTTATTTGAAAATTTTGAAGTGCCAAAAAGTTTCCCATCAAGACAAAAAAATTGAAAAAGTGCAAATCTGTCAAAATGCACCGAAGCCATTAAGGCGATGCGCATTGCGTTAATCAATTGCATGACGCAAATTGCGTCCAAATTCAAAATCATCATAAAAAATAGGACATACTATTTGAAGTGGGGTTAAATTCAGAGAGCATAAATCACTACATCTGATTACTCACAATTTGAACGTACCTAGCCAAAAGTACAGTAGCATTGATAATATTTAATTATTTTAACTTCTCTATATAAAAGAAGCCCACAAAAATTGAATCAATTTTTAATTAATAATCGAAGTAATTCTTATTTCCACAATGAACGTCTTTTATCAGTACAATGAACTCGTTTTTTTTCTCTTTGAAAATGTTGAAAACTCAGAGGTTTATGCTCAATAAAACACGAAAAATAGTCAATTGCTAAGCAGTTATTAAATAGTTTGACTCACATTTAAGCTTTTAATTATTTGAAACCTATCGATCTGTTTTGAATTATGATTCATTTTTTTCATACAAATCTGAATCATTTGCACTAAAATGCTCTGGTGAAGCTTTCGCATCGGATACTACTGGTTTTTTTGACTATAATTTGTAGTTTTTTAGAAATTTTTATACACAAGATATACAAGATTATATCGCGTAAAAATTAAATTTAAAACGAGTGAATGGATTTCAACGTTTTCGGTAGCCCATTTCAAATGGACCATTTGAGACAATTTGCCTCGAAATAAACCTTCCATCATGCGGCATGATGAAAGGTTGCATCATGCGGCATTATTCATGCCCAAATTTTAAGTATGTATTGAAAATGGCGGAAACTTTCTAAAAAAATTAAAATTGTTTTCAAAACTAATTTTCCGGTTAAAATAAACCGGTTCGAAAAATAATGAAAAATTGAAAGGGGAAAAAATTAATAACCTTTTTTTCGAAATTTTAGTTTTTTTCGAAATTAGTATGTTTCAGGAAAAAATTAAACATTGGTGAAAATTTTAAATTTTGACCACAAGTGGTCAAAAATGGTCGGTATTCTCTATAGTTTCAATCGCGCCCATAACAAAAAAAGAAACATTATGAAAAAATGTTCTAGATAAGATATTTGCTCAACAGATGTCGAATTTTATTGCGCTTCTTCTGACATCAAACAAATGTTTGAGCAGGCATGAGCAGGTATTTTAACTAGCTAAAAACCGCTAAAAATTGACTTTTACCAGTCAATTAACCGGTTTGCGAAATTAATTTTCACGCCATTCTTATTTTATTAAAATTTCAGTCTAGATGGCCAAAATAGTTGTACTGACGAAGCTACTTCATTTTGACGTAAATTGTTCCTGGTAATACCTAGTAGGTATGTGATGTTAATTGTTAAGGACTTATGGAACTTCCTTAATAATTGAAATACTTTTAAAAATATTCCGTCATTTCGAACGCTCACACGTTTTTCATTGTTGAACGAAAAACTTTTTTGTCCCCATATATTGCCGAAAGTGCCAATGTCCCAGAAAATTTCCAATATCGCCGAATTTTTTT